>VZQC01011685.1:112902-125330 GCA_009823505.1 Rhizomys pruinosus
TTCGGAGATATTTAGAGATGTTAACTGCAGAAACACCTCAAAGATACTCGCAACACTGGCAACAAGAAACATTCCAGGTAAGTATCAGTAGATTAACACACCAAGTGTAATGCATAATGAACAAATACCAGAAAGAGCTAGAAACTCTTCTCAAGATCGCAAACTTCAGAACTATTTTACTAACCTTCTGACACCAGATTGAGAGAACGTGGCGATGATGAGACACATGTTCACGAATGATCACCACCCATCAAAGGTCAGAGACTCACACATAATTGCATACCAGAAAGTCTCAACAATTAGAGAGCAAACAGGAAGAGGTCTGTCGCAGGTGGTAATCAGGAACTGGACAAACAGATGCACCAAATAAAATAACATTAGGAAGCAACAGCGTTATGGGCTGGTGGTGGGTAAAAATTTGTGGAATTGCGCTTAACGTTACATGGCCAATTTTAGGATGGAAGAGGGCGCATGGGGACGTATGGTCATAGGGGATTACCGCTGCACAATTTGGAAGACTTCGGGATATGAGACTACGCAAAAGTATAGGTTATCTTGTGTCGGATGGTGTCTCTGTTCCTTCAGCAGTTTGCTCCTCTTCCCGCTTTACTAGACATACTACTTCATCTGGCTTCATAGTGACGATTAACAGGCAAAACAACTATCGTACCTGACGAGTAACCATTCTAAGACTGTACTGCCTATTCCTGACGGATCCTTATACGACCCAGATACATGCACGCGACCATAAGAGTTTTATTGTTGACATTCACGTATACTTCTCTGAATTCAACAAATAGCAACATACGCGAGCTGGACCTTTGGAGGACCTGAATGCCCTCAACTTGACGGAGAATGGGTAATAAGAAGGGGAAGGGGGAATTTTATAATTGGATACATCCTATGCTTTACCTAAGCTTACCTAATCCAATTGGGGGGGTCTAAATAGTATCTTAATGTGCCACTAAGTGTTCATTCCACGACCTTAAGAATAAGTACGTATCCACATCTGTTCTCAGATACGACGAGATCTTTGCTACGAGTACAAGAAAGCATCGAGAGGCGGGTGGAAAGCTCAAGCAAGCACAGCAAGTCTAGGACAAGGATATAAAGCCTCTGGAGGCAATGGATTGATGCTTATGATAAGAAGACAAACAGTTCCCCAGAAAACAAAGCTAAGACCGGGACCAGATAGTGGTAGTAAGCGACCTACATTGGCTGTGGCTAATGTCTAGTGTTGCCCACTAAACACTTACCTGGTCAGTTTGTAAGTATTGTCTTGGTGCTATGGTGGCCCCGCCGACGCTTCTGTACAAGCCAGTTGGACTAAACATTTTGGGAAACAACCACACAAACAGAAAATACCTGCATCAAAAGAACGATGAAACAGTGACTTCTCTACAAAACGTCAACGGCCCCATGGAAAATATTGGAGAAAGACTAAGAGATGGAAAGCAGTTGTTGGCAGAACTGCACGAGCTGCTGCTGTGGTGGGGGAATGGTCGGGGTTAGAACGCAGTCCAAACACGGTCTAATTAGTTGTTTAAAAATAAATAAATTAAATACAATAAAACAAATGCATTCCTTGGGGCTGGAGAGATGGCCTAGCGGTTATAACACCGACTGCTCTTCAGAGGACGCCGGGTTCGATCCCCAGCACCACATGGCGCCAAGAGACCGTCTGAAACTAAATTCCAGGAGAACTCCAGCTTCCAGGGGAATCCGAGACCCTCTTCGACCTCCGCGGCATTGCACGACACGGGTGCACAGACATTGCATGCAGCAGTACATTCATACAATACAGAAATATAATAAAATTAATAAAAAAAAAAAATGTTTAAATCAAATGCATTCCATTGAGAATTTCTTTTTATGTATACAATGGGAAATAATGGATCACATCTCTCCCCAGTTTTCGCACCTCCATCTCTCCCCGCAATACCTCCCAGGGTCCCTCTTCATTTGTTCTTATAAAAAGAAGCATTTTTTTTTTAACTATATGGGTTTAGTCTTTAATCCCGCACTCGGAGGCAGGGCAAGAGGCAGTGGACTCTTTGGAGTTCCCAGGACAGCTGGGGCTACAGGGGAAACCCTGGTCTGAAACAAAAACAACACAAGCGGGCTAGGTGGGCACATACCTTTACTATCCTAGCTATGTGGGAGCGCCTAGAGGCAGGCGGATCTGTGTGAATTCAAGAGGCCAGCCTGGTCGACGAGAGGTGAGTTCCAGGACAGCTGGGCAAGTGGAGAACACCTGTCTCAAAAAGACCCCAAAAATAAAATACAAATTAAAATTAAAATTAAAAAATTAAAAAACACAAAAAAACCGCCAAAAAAACAAAACAGACTCTCTAGCCCAGATAGGCCCCTACAGCTTGGTTTAGTGTAGTATTGGAGGGATACTGAACCCCAGTGCCCCTCGTTTACCCCTGCCCTTCCTTCTATTCCCGGCTATCCCTTCCCTCTCCCTTCCCCTTCCTCCCTTCCCATCCTTCCCTTCCCCTTCCCCGCTTCCCCTTACCCCTTCCCCGTTCCCTCCCTTTCCCTTTGCCGCTTCCCTTCACTGCCTCTACCCGCCTCCGTCCGACCACATTCCTTCCTTCCTTTCTGTTTTTTTTTTGTTGGGTTAGTTTTTGTTGTTTATAACGGGTCTCCCTATAGACCCAGCTGGCCTGGGAATTCACCTTATGAATTAGAAATGGCGGCTACTTAGAAGACACAGAGATCTCCTTCTGCTCTGCCCTCCTCTGTCCTCTGCCTCTGCTCTTGCCTCGGCCTCTCGCGCCCTCTGCCTCCTCTGCCATCCTCTGCCTCCTCGGCCTCCTCTGCCTCTGCCCTCTGCTCTGCCTCTGCCTCCACCATCCTCCTGCCTCATCTGCCTCCCAAAGTGCTGGGACTTCACAGGCTTGGCTCCTACTTGTTTTTTTTTTTTTTTTTTTTTATGTGATGATGTGTACCCCATAGTCTGCATTCCTGTAGGTTTTGGTGCACATGTTTTGTGGGTCATGGCCAATGCCATGGAGGGTCAGAAGAGGGTGTTGAATTCTCGGGAACTGGAGTTTAAGATGTGTTCTTAAGGCTGCCATGTGGGTGCTGGAAAATTGAACCCAGGGGCCGCTCAAGAGCAGATCGGTGTCTCTTAACTGTGGAGGAAGCCTCTTTCCAGTCCCAACCTGCTTTTTTTTTTTTTTTTAAGACATCTCACTTTGTGGCCCATACTGGATTCCAACTCTCAACAGTCCTGCTTCAACCTCTTGGGTGCTGGGATTACAGATGAGTACTACCACATCTGGCTCAGTTTTTAAAAATAATTTTTTTGGTTTATTTTTATATGTATGAGTGTTTGGCCCTCGTGTATGTAAGTGTACCAATTGCATGCAATGTCTGTGGAAGTCAGAAGAGGGCATTGGGTCCCCTGGAATTAGAGTTAGAACAGTTGTTAGTTGCCATGTGGGTGCTGGGAACTGAACCAGGGTCTTCTCTCCAGCCTCTCAGTTTATTTTATTTATTTAATTAATTTATTTATTTATTTACTTTTTATGTGTATAAGTGTACTGTCTGCATGTAGGTTGGTGCACCTGTGTCGTGCAATGCCGTGGATGTCAGAAGAGGGCGTCAGATTCCCCTGGAACTGGAGTTAAAGACGGTTTTTGGCCATCATGTGGATGCTGGGAATTGAACCTGGGTCCTCTGCAAGAGCAGTCGGTGCTCTTAACCACTGAGCCACCTCTCCAGCCCTATTTTATTTTATTTTATTTTATTTATTTATTTATTTATTTATTTATTTATTTATTTTTTAGTCTTTTTCGAGACAGGGTCTCCCTGTAAGTCCTAGCTGTCCTGGAACTCACTCTGTAGACCAGGCTGGCCTTGAACTCACAAAGATCCGCCTGCCTCTGCCTCCCAAGTGCTAGGATTAAAGGCGTGCGCCACCAAGCCCGGCTTATTTTATTATTATTGTTTTTGAGACAGGGTCTCCCTTTAGTCCCAGCTGGCCTGGAGCTCGCTATGTAGACCAAGCTGGCCTTGAAGTCACAAAGATCTGCCTGCCTCTGCCTCCTGAGTGCTGGGATAGTATGCCTGGCACATGATTGTTTGAGATGGAGATGTGGTTCAGTGTAGAGTGCTTGGCTAGCATGCAGAGGCCCTGGATTCAATTCCCAACACAGCATAAACCAACCTGGATTCAATTCCCAGCACACCAAGCATGGTGACACATGCCTATAATGCTGGGTCTTTGGAGGTGGAGACTAGAGGATCAAATGTTCAAGGTCATCCTCAGTTGGAGGCTAACCTGGGCTATATGAAACCATGTCTAGATATGAATGTGTGTGTGATATTTTTTCCCATTCTGTGGGTTGTCATTGAAACAGCAAGTTTTATTTACTTATTTAGTTAGGTTTTTTTAGACAGTGTCTCTGTAGCTTCAACTGGCCTGGAATTCACTATGGAGACCAGGCTAGCCTTGCTGTCGTAGAAATCCTCCTGCCTCTGCCTCTGCCCCATTTTATTTATTATTTTTATTTTCTGTGTATGAGTGTATACTGCCTGCATATATGTCAGTGCACTGTGTCATACAGAGGCCATGGAGGTCAGAAGAGGGCATCACATTCCCCTGGAACTGGAGTTATAGTGTTATAGATGGTTGTTGTAAAGTGGCAGCAGAGAGAGACCACTCACTAAATAACATGGAGTTTTAAAGGAGGGGTTTTTGTTTGTTTGTTTGTTTTTTGTCTTTTTTGAGACAGAGTCTCCCTTTAGTCCCAGGTGGCCTGGAGCTTGCTATGTAGACCAGGCTGGCCTTGAACTCACAGAGATCTGCCTGCCTCTGCCTCCTGAGTGCTGAGTGCTGGGATTAAAGGCATGTACCACCATGCCCAGCTAAAGGAGGGTTTTTTTTTGTTTGTTTGTTTGTTTTTTTTGGTCTTTTTGAGACAGGGTCTCCTTGTAGCCCCAGCTGTCCTGGAACTT
Organism: Rhizomys pruinosus; assembly: GCA_009823505.1. NCBI lineage: Eukaryota > Metazoa > Chordata > Mammalia > Rodentia > Spalacidae > Rhizomys > Rhizomys pruinosus. Next base: position 117,874 of record VZQC01011685.1, read on the forward strand.
ACTCTGTAGACCAGGCTGGCCTTGAACTCACAAAGATCTGTCTCCCGAGTGCTAGGATTAAGGGCGTGCACCACCATGCCTGGCAAAGGAGGGTTTTTAATTGATGCTGCTGAATGTGGCCAGGAGATGCAGGTTACAGGGCTTTTTTATAAGTACAACAGCCAATCAGAGTTTAGCATCACAGTTACAGTTACCAATCAAGTACACCAGCCAGTCAGAGTTTAACACCACAATTAAAGCTACCAATCAAGGGGAAGCACACAAAGTATCAAGCCAATTACAGAAGCAAGAAATAACAGTTAAAGTTAGCTAATCAAGGGAAAGTGCAAAGCAAGCAAACCAGTCATTCCTAAAAACACTTAGGGAAGACCAAAAAAAAAGAAAAAAAAAGCTGGACATGGTGGAACACGCCTTTAATCCTAGCACTTGGGAGGCAGAGGCAGGGGGATCTCTGTGAGTACAAGGCCAGCCTGGTCTACAGAGTGAGTTCCAGGACAGCCAGAGCTACAGGGGGACCCTGTCTCAAAAAGACACACACACAAAAAAAAACCTCAGGGAAAATGGAGAACACTATCCCCAAGTTTTTATAATCCTATATCTCAATAATTCTCTATCTCAGTTTTTAGCTACCATGTGGGTGCTGGGAATTGAACCCTGGTCCTCTGCAAGAGGAGCCAGTGCTCTTAACTGCCAAACCATCTCTCCAGCTCCTGGCATATGGTTTTAATTTTGATGAACTCCAATTTATGTTTCATTGCTTGTGCTTCTGGTGTCTAACAACCTATTGCCAAATCTAAGACCATGTAGATTTTCTTTTTTTTTTTTGTTTTTTTTTAATTTTTATTTATTTCTGTATGTGTATGAATGCACTGTCATCATGCAGGTTTGTGCACCAGTGTCGCGAAAGGCTGCGGAGGTCAAAAGAGGGTGTTGGATTCCCCTGGAACTGGAGTTCTGGAGTTGGAGTTTCAGACGGTTCTCAGCCGCCATGTGGGTGCTGGGGATCGAACCCGGGTCCTCTGTAAGAAAGGTCGGTGCTCTTAACCGCTAGGCCATCTCTCCAGCCCCAGATTTTCTTTTAAGAGTTTGTTTTCGGGGCTGGAGAGATGGCCTAGCGGTTAAGAGCACTGACTGCTCTTGCAGAGGACCTGGGTTTGATCCCCAGCACCCACATGGCGGCTGAGAACTGTCTTTAACTCCAATTCCAGAGAACTCCAGTGCAGGGGAATCCGACCTCTCTTCTGACCTCCGCGGCATTGCACGACATGGGTGCACAGACATGCATGCAGAACAGTAAGCATTCATACACATAAAAATAGAATAAATAAAAAATAGGAATAATAATAATAAACAATCAACAAAAATATTTAAAAAGTTTAATAGGTTTCATCTAATGTTCAAATGTTTTCCTATTTTGAGAAGAAAACTGCAAACCGTCAGAGATGAGCTTGGACTAAAGATCTTTGGTCCCTGGATCCCACCCTACTTTTTTATTTTTCTTTTTTTTTTTTGGGTCTTTTGTCCTTTTTTTTTTTTTTTCGTATGGTAATGAATGTAACTGTTCTGCATGCACATCTGTGCACACTGTGTCGTGCAATGCTGCGGAGGGTCAGAAGAGGGTCTCGGTATTTCCCCCTGGAGACTGTGAGTTCTCCTGGAATTGGGTGTTGTCAGACGCCCTCTGGCCGCCATGTGGGGGTGCTGGGGATTAACCCGGGTCCTCTGTAAGATGCGGTCGGGGGGCGCTCTTAACGCAGTAGGGCCATCTCTCCAGCCCCCTTTTTGGTTCTTTTTTGAGACAAGTTCTCCCCTGTAGCTCTGGCAGGTCCTTGAACTCCTCTGTTAGCCAGTCTGGCTCGACTCACAATATTCCGTTGCCTCTGCCTCCAAAGTGCTGAGGATTAAAGGCGTGCACCACCACGCCCGGCATTTATTTATTTTCTGTATGTGTATCAATGTACTGATCTGTCTGCAGTCTGCTGCACCCGTGTCGTGCAATGCCGCGGAGGTCAGATGAGGGTTCCGGATTCCCCTCCTGAGAACTGGAGTGCTCCTAGGAATTGGATGTCTTCAGACGGCTCTCGGCTTGCGCATTGTGGGTGCTGGGAATCGAACCCAGGGTCCTCTGTAAGATGCTGGTCGGTCCTCTTATAACCCTTGCTCGCCAGCCACTCTCTCGCCAGCCCGTCCACCCTACTTTTGAGTGGAGCCTCTTTATTGAGACAAATTTGATTTTTCGTGTGTTGTTGGTGGTGGTTTTTTTTGTTTTGTTTTGGGGTTTTGTTGTTTTTTTTTTTTTTTTGTTTAGACAAAAGGTCTCCTGTACCCCAGCTAAGCTAGAATTCACTATGTAGACAGGGGTGGCCTTGAACTCACAGAGATTCACCTGCTGCCGTCTGCCTTCCCCAGTACTGGGAATTAAAGGGGTGTGCCTCACCAGCCTCAGCTTTTTTTTTTTTTGTTTTTTTTTTTTTTTTTTTTTTTTTTTGAGACAGGGTCTCCCTGTAGCCTCAGCTGGCCTAGAACTCACTCTGCCTCCAAGGCATGGGCCACACACTGGCCCTGGATTGTGATTTTTGCTATTCTATGTGGCATGTCATTGGTCTGCTGGCAGGATGCCCACACAGAATACTAAGGCTACAAGTTTTTCTGGGTACATATATTAGTCCACAGAGCTAGATTGGATAGCATGCAGCAAATAGCTGGGTTGGATGGATGATCATTGCTCCCCTCCCCTCCTCCTAATTGTCTTCGTTTTCCACTTGGCCTGTTCCCAAATGACCTTCATGCTCTCTAATGTGTGCCTCCCTATTCTCAGATGTGGACCTGACTATGACTGAAGCCAGCAGCTCCGACAGCAGAGGGGAGAGGGCGGAGCTCTACACACAGGTGGATGAGGGCCTCCTGGGAGGAGAAGCCAACTACCTGGGCCCTCCCCTCACACCAGAGAAGGATGAAGCACTGCACCAGGCTACTGCGGTAGCCAACCTGCGTGCAGCACTCATGAGTAAGAACAGCCTGCTGTCACTCAAGGCTGACGTGCTCGGGGACGATGGCTCGCTGCTGTTCGAGTACCTGCCCAAAGGTGCCCACTCACTGTCCCGTAAGTGCAACCTCTAGTGTGTCGCTGTGTCCTGCTTTGGTTTTAAGTACTGTGTTTCAGTTCTCAGGCCCAGATGCCTCTAAGGATGATGTTGCAGCCTGTCTGCTAGGCAGATCAGCTGTGGGTTGCTACCAACTTCCAACTATCCCAAGGCCTTTCTGAAAGTGGAGTGGCTTTGAGTCCTTTGGGACCAAGCACCAGCATGCTTGCTATGCAGAACAAGAAGGGAGTTGGTATGTGTTGTCGGGAAGCAGAGAAAGCAGTAAGCACTTATTGAAGTTTTTTGTGCTCAAAATTGAAGCAGCTAAATTTAAAACCCACTGAACTTATAAGTACATACAAGTAATAAACCTAAAACCACAAGCCCCAGTTGAGCCAGTGGCAGGCCTAGTACAGGAGATAGTCTTTGTGTCCAGGGGATGGGCATGGGCTCCCTCTGCTGCCCTTTCCACAAAGCCTTTGTGCTGGGATTTCTATGTGGGAGACATGCCTAGAGCCACTTGTGCAGGCATACTGACCCAGGGATGCCCAAGCTTGCTTTATTCTTGCTAGAGAATACTGGTTGCTTGTGTGATTTAGAAAGGATTTGGAGGGCTGGAGAGATGGCCTAGCGGTTAAGAGTGCTGACTGCTCTTGCAGAGGACCCGGGTTCAATCCCCAGCACCCACATGGCGGCGGAGAACTGTCTTTAACTCCAGTTCCAGGGGAATCTGACTCCCTCTTCTGATCTCTGCAGCATTGCACAACACGGTTGCACCAACCTACATGCAGATAGTACACTCATACACATAAAAAATAAATAAAATTTTAAAAAAAGAAAGGATTTGGATGCTGTATTTAAGACTTCAGTGCCCCCAGCCGAAATCCAGACTACAGACTGATCATGCTGCAGCTGAAGGGCAGCTGCTGTGCACTGTGCAGCAGCCTTCCCCTACTACTTAGTTTTTCCTTGAAAGACAGGAGGCCTTAGCATTTGCAGAACTTATAGCCCACAGAACCAGCCCCAAGAAAAGCTGCTTCCCTGATCACAGTAGGAATGGACCATGACAGCTCCCTGTGTGATGCTGGGAGAGGGGTGTGACTGCCTTGGGTGCCAACCCAGCTTTGATGCTTCTGTTTAGCTAGTACTCAGTATGGGTGTGAGAGAATGACTTTGTGTCCTTCTCTCTGGCAGGGAAGAAGGGACATGTCCCACACAGGAGACACTGAAGTGGGGACATAGGGGTGCCCTGTCCCAGGAGATCCAGGTGCAGTGGTGGTAGTAATTGGTTGTTCTACATGCCAACCAGTTACAGTAGTTTCCAGTTGGCTTTTTGCTGGCACTTTGGATCGTGTTTATTGTTGTTTCCATGAACACTAAACAATTCTTTTCTTGCTATTTTGTATTGGTTTGAGGAGTTATACAAATTGCTTATGGCTAATAAAGATTCAAGGTGGAACATGATGTCTGTTCTCTTTATTTCTAAGGTCTCAGTCGAGTGGCCCTGGAGGCAAGTATGGGGCTGCATCCCTGGCAATGTGCGCTGATGTTAAGCCAGCTGTCAAAATATTTTTAGGCCTTGTTTCCCACATCTGAGAAAGGGGGACAGGGCCAATCCACAGCTCTTATGATTGTTAAACAAATGGCATCAGAGAGTGCCGAATGGCCTGGGCAAAGCAGCATGGTGATGTCTAGAAGGTAGAACACATTTGTGGACAGAGATTCCTCAATGTCGTAAGGTATTAGGAGAATTCATGGAGGTACTTACAGGGAATTTGAGGCACCTGGAATTCACAAGAACAGGGGAGTTCTGGGGTGCAACAAATTCTGTGGATAACATGGAGCAGTGGGGATGGGGCAAGGCAGGGGAGCTCTGACACCTTCTCCACTGATGGGATCATCATTCATGCTGCAGGGTCCGGGCTGTTCTCACTCTTCATGCTTGCAGGTCATATGTATCCCAGGTAGTGTGCATTCCTCCTTTCCCCATGCCCTGGATACTGTCTATCACCAAGAATGATTTGGGAATGAGGTAAATGGTTTGTATGTTTTCTATTGTTTCTGTGTCTGGCAGCTTCACATTGGCCTGGGCTCTCTCCCAAAGAAACTTGGGCCTGCTTGTGCTGGGAACATGCAGTAAATGGGGTCAGAAGGCATAGCCAACCCCAAAATCTTACTTCAGTTTCTACAGTAGGATCTGCTGTGGTGCCTGTGTGTCTGACCTCAGAGAGCCTGAGGCGAGAGACCCTTCTTGTCCTGTTGTTTAAGAGATCCCTGTCCAAGCCCTTCTTGCGGCAGGAGGTGCTGTAGCCTAGCCAGGGTAGTGGCTGCCTCAGATTTGCAGATTTTTCTTCTCAGATATCTCTGCTGGTAGGAGTTATTACATCCTTTGTATTCAGAAAGCTTTAAGGAGTTGTAGGGCAGCAAGGCCTTCTTCTGACCACTGAGGCTCAGCTCAAGTACTCCTGGGGACTGCTAGAAGGAACCAAGGCTGGCAAGTAAGATCTCATTGTGCTCTCTCCTCTCCAGGTGGATTCAGCTGGTGCATTTTGATATTTTGGTATTTCTATGATGTTTTAATCTCCTGCTTTTAATATCTTAAACTTGCCACCATTTTCATATAAATATGACCTGTTTTCATATATAGGATTAGAAGTTGGCAGAATCATGCTGGGTAAGGTGGTACTCAACACCTGTGTTCCTAGCACTTAGGGGAGGTTGAAACAGGAAATGGGGATAGGTGAGACCCTGTGTTTAAAAAAAAAAGTGGGCAGGATCTTTGAGGGTTGGAGTGTGAACCACGGGCTTTGCCTAAGTGGTACGGTTCATGGAGATACCTGCTGAGCTGGCAGATGGTGCAGAATGAGGAGCTGTTTTTTTTTTTTTTTTTTTTTTTTTTGGTGTTTTTGAGACAAGGTCTCCCTTTAGTCCCAGATGGCCTGGAACTCACTATGTAGAAGACCAGGCTGGCCTTGAACTTATGGAGATCTGCCTGCCTCTCAAGTGCTGGGATTAAAGGTGTGCGTCACCACACCTGGCGAGAAGGTGATTTTATTTTATTTTAATTTAATTAATTTATTTTTTGGTCTTTTTGAGACAGGGTCTCCCTGTAGCTCCAGCTGTCCTGGCACTCACTGTGTAGACTAGGCTGGCCTTGAACTAACAGAGATCTGCCTGCTTCTGCCTCCTGAGTGCTGGGATTAAAGGCATGCGCCACCACACCAGGCCGAGGAGGTGATTTTAAATATTACTCTCTGAGGGGGCTGGAGAGATGGCTCAGTGGCTCAGAGCTCTGGTTGCTCTTGCAGAGGACCTGTGTTTGATTCCCAGCACCTACATGGCGGCTAACAATCACCAACTCCAATTCTAGGAATCCAGTGTCTTCTTCTAACCTCCATGGGCATTGCACTACATGGGTACACACATAAAAATAATAAATACACACATAAAAATAGTAAATAAAATGTTTTTAAAATGTTACTCTCTGATATCCTAAGTACAGTCTACCTGATTCTATGCTGCATTAGAATGAAACATGGAAAGAGTCAAGAATTAAGCCTTATTTTTAAAACTATGTGGTCTGCCTCAGTGTGGCAGGATCTACACGATGTCCATGGTGGACAGCAATGCATATACCCCTAGATAATCGGCTGTGGGGTCCATAGCATGGGGCCAGGGCAAGTTCTGCTGGTTCTGCTGGTGGTTGGTTCTGCAGTGGTGGAGTGAAGGAGCACCTGGGTACCCTTGCAAAGTGTGCATCAATGTTAGTTGTGTAGCCTGTTGTATGTACTACATGCACCTGTGCAAATCAGAAGCAAGGAATTATCAGTGGAGTATGAAGTATGTTTCTCTGTGCAGATGTCTGTGGCTCTGGACATGGGGAAAGCGTCAGGTCCATCAGAGCTTGATTATCATTTTGCTGAGACTTCTTTGGGAAGACTGTAGTACACAGGATAGTGTATTTCTTCATTTTAACTCCCAAGGGCTGGGACTGGGCTGTGATGATTTGGGGAGGGGGTAACTCGGGAATGATAGCTCCATCCCACAGAGTCTCATGTGTACCCTGTACCCAGCTCACCTTGCAGTTCTAGAAATGTAACCCCTGAGCTGCAGGTGCCCTGGGTGGCCTATTGTGGGAAGCCTCTTCCTTCATACCCAGGAATGCCAGACATGTTCAAAGAAATAAATGAGGCTTTAATCCCAGCACTTGGGAGGCAGAGGGAAGAGGATCTTGGAGATGGAGGCCAACCTGGTCTACATAGTGAGTTCCAGGCAGCTGTGGATACAGGAGACTCTGTCTTAAAAGAAAGAAAGAAAGAGCGAGAGAGCGAGAGAGCGACAGGAGAGTCTGTCTTAAAAGAAAGAAAGAAAGAG
>VZQC01011685.1:125821-140626 GCA_009823505.1 Rhizomys pruinosus
AAAAAAAAAAAAAAAAAAAAAAAAAAAAAGACTACAAATAAATAAGTAAAGTTTGGTGCTTGAGTAAGTATTTTTCCCTGTCCTTGTTGAACTCTGGAGAGGAACTTGGGAAGGAAGATCATCCCTACCAGTGTCAGGGGCCTGGATTCTGTGTCTGGCTGGACTTGGCTTTCTGTTGGGTTTCAGGACTTATGGCATGTTTTTTCTAGGCAGGACTGAGATTCTACCCAGGTACCTGAAGGACACACATCCCTGTGCAGAAAGGAGACAGTGGAGCTCTTTAATGTGGCCTGGCAGCTGCTTGTGGTATAGGACCTACATTGCTCACAAGCTGGTATTGATGTGCTCTGGAAATTTTGTATAAAAATTAGATAGCTGCAGATTTTATTATTTTTATTATTTTGCACTGGGATTGACCCTGAGGCGTGAGCATGGTAGACAACTGCTCTACCACTAAGCTACTTTCCAACCCTTTTTTATTTTTACCTTGAGACAGGGTCTCAATTTTTTTTGTGTGTGGTCTTTTTGAGACAGGGTATCCCTGTAGCTCCAGCTGTCCTGGAATCCACTCTGTAGACCAGGCTGGCCTTGAACTCACAAAGATCTGCCTGCCTCTGCCTCCCAATCAATTTTTTTTTAAATCTTAAGACAGGGTCTTGATTGCCTAGCTTGGCTGTGAACTGGTTATATAGCTCAGAAAGATCTGAAACTTGTGATCCTTCTGCCTCAGTCCCTCAAGTACTGGGATTACAGTCCTGTACCAAACCACCTGGTTAAGTTGCAGATTTTCCTCTTTATTATTATTATTATTATTATTATTATTACTATTGTTGTTGTTTGAGGCACAGTCTCATGTAGCCCAGGCTGGCTTGCTGTGTAGCAAAGGATGACCTTGAACTTCTGACCCCTGTGTCTCTACCTCACAAGTTCTGGAATGACAAGAGTGTGCCATCAAACCCTGCACCTGCAGGTTTTTAAATCCGAAGAGACATTACCTGTGTGGTACTGTGCAGATAGTACAAAACAGTGGCTCCTCAGCAGTCTTCTCTGGATGGGTCTGGAACATTGTAGAAAAGGTGAATTATTTCCTTGTTTTAATAGATGAATACATTCAAGAAGATGGTGGTTTCCTTACTGGATCATCAGTCCTGTGATTGATCTTCCCAGAATGGGGACCGTGCTTCTCCTTTTGCTTAGCTTGACTTGATCTTCTTGCTCCTCTTACATTTTCAGACATAGGCTGACAGCTTGCCTGTTCATAGTCACTCTTCACTGAATAGAAACCAGGAAAAGTATTATTTGTAGCTCAGACCTTCTGCTGTTTTACAAGTTGTACTTGTGGGTACGCATTGATACCCTAGGGCTGTGATGCCTGTGTTGCCAGAATGGGCCCCAGAGAAATACTGTAAGAGCCTGGGTAACTGATGTACATGGGCAAGTCAAACAGACCAACTGGCTTTGGGTATAAGAAGCTGTGACACCATTTCACCATCTTTGATGACCCAAAAGTACTAAGCATGCCATCCCCAAGCACAGTGACAAGTAGTCCTCTGAGAATTGTACAGCAAGCTGTGTCTCATGTAAATTTGCCACATCCCTTCCAGGCACCTAAGGGAAAAGCCAAACTATCCACTTCCAATACCCATTGGTGAAGTTGGTGCTGGGGCCTGGGGAGCACTGGGCTGTAGATGTACTTTGTTCTTTCTGTGGCCACAGGTCCCACAAGCCCAGGATCCTATTCCGTAAAGAACAAAGACACTTTGTTTTGGCTTAAAGACTATTAAATAATATTTCCTTATGTTTTTTAAAGAAGGAAACCAGGGCCTCAGCCTGATTCTAGATCTATCTGGAATTTTAATCAATTTCTTACCAAAAGACCCGACTGGACACAGGCCAAAGCATCTTGGAGTTCTTGTCAGAAGCTTGGGTCTCAGGGAAGATGCTATACACATGAGTAACCAAGACAGACCAGCTGGCCTTGAATACAGGAGGCTGTGACACCATTTCACCATCTTTGATGACCCAGATATCTGTGTTGATTCTTCTGTTGAACTTATTTTGCTCTTAGAGAGGATTCCTGTCCCAGATAAGTCATATGAAGGACCCCTGCCATCGGGTTTGCCCAGCTAGTAAAAGGGTCTCAAGCCCACTTCCAGTCACATGCTGGCATTGTGTCAACCACACTCCTCAAGAACGTGATGGTTCTTCTTAGCCTTTTCCGGGGTAATTGGGGCAGAGGGCACCTCTCCACCTGCTTCCATTCTGAACCCCAGAAGGCAGAGCCCAGAGAGCCAACACTGCCTCCCTAGCCTAGGTAAGACTTGAGGGCCACCAGCCACACCTGGCATCTTAAAACCAGTACTGCGGGGGCTGGAGAGATGGCCTAGCGGTTAAGAGCGCTGACTGCTCTTGCAGAGGACCCGGGTTCGATCCCCAGCACCCACATGGCGGCTGAGAACCAACCGTCCGGAACTCCAATTCCAGGAGAAATCCAGTTCCAGGGGAGTCCAACACCCTCTTCTGACCTCCGCGGCATTGCACGACACGGGTGCACAGACCTGCATGCAGACAGTACATTCCTACACATACAAAATAAATAAAATATTAAAAAAAAAAAAACCAGTACTGCAAGGCATCTTAGGGCTTGTCCCCACATAGCACAGTACTCACTGAGGGGCTTGGGAATAGCTTCACACAAGGGTCTCGGGAGCCTTCTTTCCTCCAGCCTTTCTCCATGCTCAGTTCAGTCCTCCTGGGGAACAAAACCATTAGCTTTTGCCCATGCTCCCTTAATTCCTACAGCAACATGTGTGAAGCTAAATTGCTTTATATTTAAGTGTTTCTCTGAACTACATGGGAAGCTGAGCCAGGAAGATCACTTAAACTCACAAGTTCAAATCCAACTTGGACAACACATTGAAATTCCTCAACTCAAAAACAAAAGGAAAAAGCAAAGAATGTCTCTGATCTTATTTTGGTGGTTTTTATCCTAGCGAAGACACTTGATTCATATAGCTTCAATTCCTAAAGCTGAGAATGCTGGCCATCTCTCACAGGTTTTGCTTATGCCAGGTTACTGCATGCTTCTGATGGTCTGAGACTCAGCTGATATCCCTCCCACCCCACACCACAGATACCAGGTGGAGTTTGTTTCCTGCTCTGAGGCTGCCACAGGGGAGCCCTGCTTGTTTGCTGCCTTCCTAGAAGAAATACAAGTCTTCAAGAAGAGCATGGCCTCAAAGCTTGGGTTCTCAAGTTAACTAGGTGCCCTTCTCTACGGCCTTTCTTAACAGTGTTGCTCAGGTGCTTGTGTTCTGCTGGAGGCTTGTCTTCTTTCTGCGCGTCTGTTCCTTGGGAATTAATGACAGCCTTCCTTTCCAGGTGGCCAGTGACTGGTTGTCTTTGTAGAGTCTGGACAGTGAAGCAGGTGAGTGAGGAGTGATAAAGTATGTTGGCTATAAAAGTCTTGACCAACTTTCCCATGTCTGACACTTTATAACACACCTGTCTCTGGTTCTAGGTTGATGCATCTTGTGACGTGGAAGCTGCCCTGGGCCTTTATTTACACTTGACTATGGCTGGTTCTGTCCAGCCAGGATGCTGGAAACCAGCATCCAGAACCTTTATAGCCAGCATCCATCCCACAGGCCTGGACATCCTTGCTCAGGAGTTGGGTAGCAAGGCCAGGTGGCCTTAGCAATGATTACTCTGAAGTCAGCAAGAAAGCCTACAATGAAGATGTCCCCATGGGAAAGATGCCCTTCCGTGATTTCCAGGCAGGACACACCTTTAAAAGCGCCTTTTATCACACACTGGGTCACATGTTTACATTTGTCCTGCCTGGTTCCATCATTCCAGGCTTTACTACAATGTCCATTTGATGCAGCCTGCCCAGTGCAAGAGCTTGGAATATGAATGCAGATGGCAAAGTGGTGATGGCAGGTGTGTGTATGTGGAGCAGAGCATGCCTGATAGTGATTTTGCTTCCAATCCTCCACTGGTTACCAAGAGAAGGTGTTTCAGTGTCTATTTGGTGGGCAGGGGGCAGGTGTGCCATTAGCTTCCAGGGTGAGGGGTTTCAGAGTGGGTTTCTGACATGGGCATATAGGGGCAGAAAGACACACCACCATCCATGGGAATTAGAGCCATATAGCTGTGATTCAGCCGCTAGCCACTTCCTATAAAGCTGAGAACTAAATGCACCCATGACAGGCTGCACTTTTCAACACTTCAAGGGTTGATTTACCCGAAACCATGCTTATTTTCAGAAAAAAAAAGCTTTATGTATCTGCTGTTGCCTGTCTTCATGGGATGTATTGGAGTTGATGTCAGCTCACTATTGTAGCAGGTGGCTAAGGACCTGGTGGGTGCCAGGAAGCCAAAGGAGCACTCACCCTTTGCCAGACATCAGGTTGGCATAGGCATTCTGAAATAATCAGGTGCTCCATCTGGTATCCGAGGGAATCGGTCAGGTGACATACCTTCGCTGTGAGCATTCACACCTATCTGTGCCTCTGCACTGTGGAGTCTCTATGATGTTGAACAAGCTCTGTAGATGGAAGTTCAGCCCTTGACACTTGTTGACCAGAGACAAAGATAAATCCACCCGACAATGTGTCACATCCCAGCTCTGAGTGCAGTGCACTGGGTGCCTTGACAGCTTCTGGGGATGTGGAATTGGGGAGGTCATGAACTGCTTGCCTTTGTTACCTTGGACAGCCCATGTGGAGGAGTGTCCTTGGGGTCCACTGGAAGAGCTTGCTGTGGAGACACCCAGCATTCATGTCCAAGAGGATTTGGTTGATTTTTGAAAACAAAATTTTGGACAGGTTCTAGAGAACTTGAAAGAAGTGTTTTTGTAGTAGACAGCTAAGTGATAGGGTTGCAGGACACTTGTGGACTCCAGGGCCAGCCACCTCATTGGTATTTTTAGTGTTACCTTCCTTAAAACTGAAGCCAGCTGGGTGTGAGGTCTGCAGTGGGCTCTTGGACACATTTCATTGGATGTTTCATAAAGTATTGCTGTTTGGGATTGATTTCACAAAGTTTTGAAGACTATCAATATTTTCTTTGTTTTGTTTTGTTTTGTTTTCAGGTTTCCCATAGGAAGAAAAGACTATCAATATGTAATGGTAATCTTGAGAACAGTTTCAGTGGTGGGAAGCTGGCTTTTTCTGTACTAAGACTGTTAACTGCCACAGATCAGTTTAGTTTCTTGGTAACTGCCTTCCTTCTTGATAAAACAAGGGAGGAAGCCGGGTGTGGTGGCGCATGCCTTTAATCCTAGCACTTGGGAGGCAGAGGCAGGCGGATCTTTGTGAGTTCAAGGCCAGCCCGGTCTACCCAGCGAGTTCCAAGACAGCTGGGACTACAGGGAGACCCTGTCTCAAAAAGACCAAAAAAAAAAAAGCATTCTTTTTTTTCATGTAGTCCAGGTTAGTCTCATATTCACTGTGTAACAGAGGATAACCTTGAACTTCTGATCCTCCTGACTGCTGAGATTACAGGGATGTGTCATGATGCCCAGTGGAAAACTTTTCTGAGAAAAATTCTTTGAACTTCTAGTTTCAACCAGACCAGTTTGTATGGCACTTACCTTCCAGGCAAAACTATGTGAAATACTGTGCCCCCCAACCCCCTAAGATATCAGCAGCCACAGAAATACAGAAGCAGAACCAGGTATCTGCAGGCATAAGTTCTAGGGCAGCCCTTTTGGGAGCCCCATAGGGAACCAGCAGCCATACCTCCACCCTGGGGGTATTGCTGGCATATTTTGCAGAATGTGAGCATAGAGTGGCTGTGTTTTATGCCATTGATACAGAAGTGGTTCTTCCAGGTGTCGCAGTCTGAAGACTTGAGGGACAGAACTCCCACAAGCCAGAAACCACAGCTAAGGTGACCCTCACTCAGCATACCCTCCCAACACCCTCACACAGGAGATTTCCATTCCAGAAATACAGCAGGAAATGTAAAGCCTGGAGGCCAAGTCAGTCAGATATAAGAGGGGAATAAGCAGGAATCTGAGCCTAGGGCAGAGGCCAGGTAAGAAGCTGAGGGGACTCGTGGGCTCTCGGGTAAGGCCCAGAGGGGAGTGAAACAGCCCTGAACCAGAGCATTCCTCGGAGCTGAGATGGAGTACCAGAGGATCCGGGTCATTGTCCAGGATATCTCTGCCTGACAGAAGCACAGCCCCAACTGACACATAACTTTTACCATCTTCTGGAAAAGGTCACCTGGCCTGAGGACCCTCTGCTTTAACTCTCAGTGTCCAGTGTTAAACAGAGGAATATAGTGTCCAGAGTGGACTCAGTCAGGAAAGATGACAGATAAAGCTATCATCATATAGGAACGCATAGATAAGGAAGTTGAAGAATTGAAGAAGACAGGGTAAAATATGGAGGATTTCAAGATAATTAGACTCTGTAAAAACAATCAAGTGGACATTTTAGAGCTGATAATACACTATGGAAGTAAAGCCAAGAAGAGTGACTTACAGCTGTAATGCCAGAACTTGGGAAGTGGAAGCAAACAGATCAGGAGTTCACTAACCTGGTCTGCATAGTGGGTTCCAGGCCAACTGGGACTACGGGGAAACCCTGTCTTAAAAAGACAAAAAAAAAAAAAAATAGCACTTGGGAGGCAGAGGCAGGCAGATGTCTGTGAGTTCAAAGCCGGTCTGGTCTACATTGCAAGTTCCAGGCTAGTGGATACAAGGAGACCATGTCTCAAAAACAAAACAAAAAACCAAGAATTCCATGGATAGTTTGAGAACAGCTGACATGGCAAAAGACAACAGAAGGTGGGTTGGGTAGCTAGGGATGGGTTATAGTAAATGTCTGGGCTCAAGAGAAAAAAGAATGTAAAACAAAGACATGTGAAACCCAGGATTCATGTGTATGGCTGGCATTCTAGTGGGGAGAGTAGAAAAAGGACAGATGCAGTAGATGAAAACAGTTTAGAATTGTTCCAAAGTCATAGTGAACATACAGGGGTGCGGAAGCTTCATGAACACCAAGCAGACAAAACAGCATACAGGCACACCCTGGCCAAAGCAAAGACTAAAATAATTCTAAAAGCATCGAGCACTATGTCTTCTGCAGGGAGTAGCGAAGTGGGTAGCTGCTTTCCCACAGGAGCCTCAGAGCCAGAGAGCAAGGCTCCCTTTGAGGAAAACCCATGGGAACAGAAACATTCTGCACAACTCACAGCTAAAGGGAGGCTGTGGTCAGACATGCAAGCCAAGGAAAGCAAAAAGAAGGCACTGCATATGTGGGCTTCAAGCTGAGGGAGAAGCCTTCCAGGCACTAAGGCAAAGAAGAGAAGAAGCTATGGCAGGACTCTGAGCAACACAGGATCTGATTTTGTGCAACAGCTATAGTTTTCATGGGGTTTCAACTTAGGTAGAAGTAGAATATTAATGCAGATGAAAGGCTTAACAGAGAAGGAAGATGGAATGACATTTGAACACATAAAAAAGATAAAGGGCAAGAGGATGGGGAGATAGCTTCTCGCATGAGGATAGCCTGAATTCAGACCCCAGAATGCACATAAAAAGCCAAGCAAAGCTGGGCATATGTGTAATCCCAGCACTGGGGAGGCAGTGGTAGCTGGATGGATGCCTGGGGCTTGCTGGGCAGCCAGTCTAGCTGTTCTCTGGCCTCCACACACACGTGCATGCACAGGTACGCGTGCGCGCACACACACACACACACACACAGTTTATTGAGGGCTTGAACCTAGTTGCACCTATATTCCAGCACTTGGGATGCTATGACAGGAAGAATATGGCAAGTTTGAGCCCATCCTGGGCTACATAGCAAGTAAGACACTCTCAAAACACAAAAGTTATGTGGACTAAATATTTCTCCCTGTCAAAAATTCTTCAGGCTGCCGGGCGTGGTGGCGCATGCCTTTAATCCTAGCACTTGGGAGGCAGAGGCAGGCGGATCTTTGTGAGTTCAAAGCCAGCCTGGTCTACAGAGTGAGTTCCAGGACAGCTGGGGCTACAGGGAGACCCTGTCTCGAAAAGCCAAAAAAAAAAAAATTCTTCAGGCTGTGTTTTTTTTTTTAAATAATTTTTATTTTATGTGTATAAGTGTTATACATGCATGTATGTAAGTGCACCCGTGTCCTACAGTGTTTGCAGACAACAGAAGAGGGCATAGGATCCCCTGGAACTGGAGTTACAGATGGTTGTCAGCTACCCTGTGGATGCTGGGATTCAAACCCTGGTCCTCTGCAAGAACAGCCAGTGCTCTTAACTGCTGAGCAGTCTCTCCAGCCCCTCTGGGTTTTTCGTTGAGACAGATGATCTCATTGTGCTGCTCCAGGTTAGCCTATGAACGCCTATGCTCATGTGATCCTCTTGCCTCAGCTTCTATAAGTTGGGATGACAGGTGTGTACTATAGAACCCTTATTTTTAAAATTTCTTTTTTTTTTTTTTTTTTGTCTTTTCAAGACAGGGTCTCCCTGTAGCCCCAGCTATTCTGGAACTAGCTCTGTAGACCAGGCTGGCCTTGAACTCACAAAGATCCGCCTGCCTCTGCCTCCCAAGTGCTAGGATTTAAGGTGTGTGCCACCACGCCCAGCTCAAAATTTCTCTCTTTTTAAGTATTTACTGTTTTTAAAATTAATTAGTTTGTTTGAGACAGGGTCTCTTGTAGCCCTGGTTGGCCTTAAAGTTGCTAGGTTGCTGGGATGACTTTGAATTCCTGATCTTCCTGCCTCTACCTGCCAGGTGCTAGGATTGCAAGCATGTGCCAACACACCATTTTATGCAGTGCTAGAGGTGGAACCCAGGGTTTTGTGTATGCTAGGCAAGCACTTTACAAATTGAGGTATCTCCCTAGCCAGGTTTTGTTTTTGTCTCTGTTTTATTTTGTTTTAAAAAGAAAAGTTCAGTTAGTATACTTCAAAGGTTCAGCAGTGACTGGAGTACCACTGCCCTTTTTGCTGTTTGTACATGACAGACACGGAAAAAATGAAAAGCAGAAAGAAAAAGATAAACCAAGCAAAAACTAGCTGAAAGAAAGCAGATACAGCACAGTAATTTCAAAGCAGCTGGAGATTTTTCTTCCAAGAGGACACCGTCTGGTGATAGAAGTTTCAATTTAGTATCCAGTGGGATAATATAGCTCAGCCTTTAAATGTAGGAAGCAAAGCTGGGAAAGGTAGGAGACATGGAGAAGAGGGATTATGGCGGGATCTTAGCATTCTCTGCAATTGGTAGAGCAACAAGTAAAACCCTCAATGAAGAAAGAGGGGCTTTGAACAGTTTTTAGTGCTAAATCAACCTTGACTCCCTAGAATAAACCTGTCTGGCTGCAAGCTGTTATTCTTTTTCTGTATTATTGGGCTCAACTTGCTGTTTTATTTAGAGTCGTGTATCTGTGTGCACAGACATGGGCCTGTAATAACACAATTAGCAACTCTAACAGTATACTTCATGAGTGCAGAATATTCTAAACACATAGGAAAGTTTTACCAGCATAGACCCCAGCCAAGGCCATAGGCAAAAGATATCAAAGGCCAAGACCATGGAGAGTGAATTCTTTTGACCAGCAAACAGGTTAGAAACTGGCAGCAGGAAGCTGAGCATAGAGATGCGTGCTCTGCCACCATACATAGTTGTTTTTTGTACTTTTTTTTTTTTTTTTTTTTTTTTTCTTTTCGAGACAGGGTCTCCCTGTAGCCCCAGCTGTTCTGGAACTCACTCTGTAGACCAGGCTGGCCTTGAACTCACAAAGATTCGCCCGCCTCTGCCTCCCGAGTTCTAGGATTAAAGGTGTGCACCACAACGCCTGGAGCTTTTTGTACTTTGAGACTCTGTAGCCTCAAATTTAGGGTGTTCCTGGCTCGTCCTCAAGAATGCTGGATTGCAGGTGTGGCCACCATGCCCTGCTTCCCAAATGCTTCTAAAGGCAACAACATTCATTAGTAAGCCAAGTGTCACAGAGCAAATCCCTTGGAATGTTGTTTGTTTGTTTGTTTTTTGAGACAGGCTCTCCCTGTAGCCCCAGCTGTCCTGGAACTCACTATATAGACCAGGCTGTCTTGAACTCACAGAGATCCCCCTGCCTCTGCCTCCTGAGTGCTGGAATTAAAGGCATGCACCATCATGCCTCGTGCCCCTTGGAAATGATAACATTCTGAACTGAATGATATGCAAAGTGTATTATATCAGAACTATAATTTCCCTTAACAGAGAAAAAAGAAGTTTAAAACTTCTAGTGAAGGAGAGAGGAAAGAATAACAAAATTCAAAGAGAGAAGCAGGAGGGGCATAAGAAACAAGCATTGGGAACTAGAGGTAGACACAGGGCACAGAAAAAAATGAATGTAACGTTGTAGCCCACCTAAGTCAGGAACTTCAGAAGGCCAGTGGAGGCAGAAGTTCCAAGAAACAATTATCCTGGAATGTGTTCCTGAAACCAGAGAAATGCAACATCCTGCATTCATGCCTCACCAGAGACTAGAACCAGGCCTCAGTCTCTCTTGAGATGCTCCTACTGATACCAGTCACAGGTCCTAGTCTCCCTCAAGATGCTTGAGAGATGGCTCAGCAGATCAGTGCTCGCTTCACAAGCATAAGGCTCTGAGTTCATCATGAACTAGAGGCAGATAGGGCACAGAAAAAATGAACAAGGGGCTAGAGAAATGGCCCTGCAGATCAGTGCTCGCTGCACAAGCATAAGGCTCCAAGTTCAAATCTGTAGCACTCATACAAAAAGCTAAGCCACAGCTGGGCGTGGTGGGCACGCCTTTAATCCCCCTAGCACTCGGGAGGCAGAGGAAGGTGGCTCTTTGTGAGTTCAGGCCAGCCTGGTCTACAGAGTGAGTTCTAGGACAGCTGAGGCTCCAGGGAGACCTTGTCTCAAAAAGACAAAAAAAAAAAAACAAAACACTAAGCCACATATTTACCTGGCAAGGGAGATAACATAATTACAAAGGTGGTTTTTGAGGGTGAGGCTTCTCTATTGTACTATGGATGTGCTGAACCCTTCAAATGTGGGAAACTTGACTGCATAATTTGTGCTAGTAGAGGACCAATATATATGTGTGTGTGTGTGTGTGTGTCTGTGTGTGTCTGTGTGTGTCTGTGTGTGTCTGTGTGTATGTATGCCGAGCCACAACCCCAGGGCCATGGGCAGCAGACAGGAGGGACACTGTGGCTTCCTAACTATCTACTTCCATGTTCAGTGAGAGATGCTTTCTCAAAGAAATAAGGTGGAGAGCAATAGAGAAGGACACCCAACATGCTACTGTAGCCTCCACACGCATACACATGTACACGTATGCCACAGAACATACACATGTACACACATGAAAAACAGCACCAGGGGCTGGAGAGATGGCTCAGCGGTTAAGAGCACTGACTGCTCTTGCAGAGGACCCAGGTTCAATTCTCAGCACCCACATGGCAGGGGTGGGGAGGTGGGGGGTGCTAAGAACCGTCTTTAACTCCAGTTCCAGGGGAATCTGACACCCTCTTCTGACCTCCATCGCACAACACGGGTGCACCAACCTACATGCAGACAGTACATTCATACACATAAAAAATAAATTAGGGGGCTGGAGAGATGGCCTAGCGGTTAAGAGCGCCAACTGCTCTTGCAGAGGACCTGGGTTCAATCCCCAGTACCCACATGGCGGCTGAAAACCATCTTTAACTCCAGTTCCAGGGGAATCTGACACCCTCTTCTGACCTCCGACACGGGTGCACAAACCTACATGCAGACAGTACATTCATACATGTAAAAATAAATAAATAAAATTTAAAAAATAATAAATTAAAAAAAGAAAAAAAAACAGCACCAAAGGCTGATATCTTGAAAATAGTAAAAGAGATAAACTATCAAAACGTGATCGATATAGGGGCTAGGAAATGGCTCACTTGGTAAAGTGCTTTGCCACACAAGAGTGAGTTCAAGTTCTACAATCCACACAGAAACCTGAGCACAGCAACTTGTGCCTGTAAATCCAGGGCTTCTGGGATGAGGATGGTAGCTAGAGATAGGAGATCCCTGGGGCTTGCTGGCCAGAGAGTCTATCCAAATCAGTTAACTTCAGATTCAGTGATTTTTTTTTTTTTGTCTTTTTGAGACAGGGTCTCCCTTTTAGTCTCACCTGGCCTGGAGCTCCCTACATAGACCAGGCTGGCCTTGAACCCAGTGATCCACCTGCTTCTGCCTCCCAAGTGCTGGGACTAAAGGCATGCATCACCACACCTGGCAATTCCCCCCCCCCAAAAAAAAAAAGATAAAAGGTGGAGGAAGACATCCAGCAGCAATCTCTGGCTCGCACATTTGTGGGCGCATGCGCACGCAAACACACACGTTCATGCACCTGCACACACATAAATATGTACTACTCCTACAAATACCTCACACATAAACACAGCACCACATACACACACACACACACCCCAGAATATTGTGATCCAGATAGACAAGAAAATACCATTTACCAGTTATAGAAAGATCACTTCTACAGATGTTAGAAAGACAGTAAGAGAAGCTTGTACATAGCAAGTAGAATGGAATTGGTGGAAACAGAAAAATCCCTTGAAAACACAATTCTTGGGGCAGAAGCAGAGTGGAAGAAAAGAGTCGCGCACTGAAGAAAATGAATTAACAACTTTGAGAACTTGCCCCAGAGGAGCTTTGCATACAATAGCATTGCTTTGGAATTACTAGAACATTATTGTAATGCCACAAGTACTGGGAAGGAGCCCTCTGATGTGCTGTCCAGTCTTGACTCCAAACCTTAGAGAGTTCACAGCTTCAAGGGTGGCATACAGCACACATGTACTGCCACCTGGGTAGGTGTCAGCCCACTAGTGATACTGGGCAAGGAAGCCTGTATACTCCAGGAATGTGGTCAAGCCAACATTTGAAAGTCAATTGTGGCTTTACTGCACTAGAACCACCCTAGTAGACACAGAAAGACATTTGTGGTAAAATTCATTAGCATGTGATAAAATTTTTCACAAACCTGGAGTGGGAAATGACCTTTGTCTGATAAAAGATGTCTACCTAAATAACACCATGGCTAGCAGTGGAGTAAGGATCCTTGGAGTGTGATGGCCAGAATTAGGACTTTCTGACTCACTCAGTGAAAACAGTACTTTGTGCTTTCATTTTCTCCATGAATATGCTGTAATATGATGTTCTGGCACAGTCAACCCCTCAACCTCAAGAGTAAACAGCCAGCATGCTGTAGCATGCCAGGTGATTGGGAGGGCTGTTCTGTGGGGTAAGGTATACAAAATGCATTTGTACTCATAGGTATGTAGTGATGGAGAGCCAGGAGGAACATGGTAATAGAGAGTGGAGGAGGTCTGTACTCTGCCTCTGAACTGGGCAATTGATGGTGATGCAGGCAGCAACACTTACATTTAGTGTGGGCTATAGCTTCTGGCTGAAGCTGTCCATGAGGGGGTGGTGGCTGTTGGGGGGTTGGGAGGGAGTCTGGGCACCCAAGACCAGTACCTTCCTTTCTTACTCCAGGAAAGCCCTCATCCTAAACAGTATGATAAGGCAATAAAAGGGCCAGATGAGATGGTATACACCTGTAATCTCAGCACTTGGGAGGCTAATGTAAGCTATGTAGTGAGACCTTATCCCGAGAAAAACAACAAAACAAAACCCCTTTAAGTATATTTGTGGAATCAATGTAATCTGTGTCTGTGATTGACTAGCTCATTCTAAATATATTTGGAAATGTAAAGGCCTTCTGGGCCCCTGATTGAGGATTCCTGGGACTGGTTTTAATCAGGTGTGGTAAATCACAGAAATACAGAAATGACTGCCCTAAAAGAAGAAGTTTATTATACTCATTGACCCCCAGAAATGAGAGGTGTGTCTCACAGCACAAGGAAGCTCTAGGTACTTGGGAGGCAGAGGAAGGGAAGGAAATAGGTCCAAGAGCTTTGCTGTGGTTTCTGTGGAGAAAAGCAGATAATGGGGGGTGTATGGGCTTTTCCTGGCTGTCTGGCATCTGCCCTGGGAGACTGTGGCAGGAAACAGCAGTCTAAGGAATGGGAGTCCTGCAGAGAAAGTGCAGAGAAGGCGCTGAGTTGGTTGCTTACACATAAATGACACTTTGGAAGGCCAATATATTAGTTGCTTTTCTCATTGCTATGATGAAATGCCTGACAAGAGCAACTTAAGGAAGGATGGGTTTCATCTGCCTCACAATTCAAGAGTGCAGCCCATCACGAGGAAGGCATGGTGGCAGGAGCAAAGGCAGCCATCCATCTGTAATCCGGAAGCAGAGAGAGATGGAAGCTGGTATTCAGCTCTCTCTCTCTCTCTCTCTCTCTCTCTCTCTCTCTCTCTCTCTCTCTCTTTTCTTTTTTGAGACAGGGTCTCCCTGTAGCCCCAGCTGGCCTGGAACTCACTCTGTAGGCCAGGCTGGCCTTGAACTCACAAAAATCCACCTCTCCCTCCAAGTGCTAGGATTAAAGGCATGTGCCACCACGCCTGTCTTAAAGATGTTTCTTTTTAATTTTTTTTAAGTTTTTTATTTATTTCTGTATGTGTTTGAATGTACTGTCTGCATGCAAGTTTGTGCACCCGTGTCGTGCAATGCCGGGAGGTCAGAAGAGGGTGTCGGATTTCCCTGGAACTGGAGTTCTCCTGGAATTGCAGTTTCAGACAGTTCTTGGCCGCCATGTGGGTGCTGGGGATCGATCCCAGGTCCTCTGCAAGAGCAGTTGGCGCTCTTAACCACTGAGCCATCTCTCCAGCTCTGTGGGGATTCTCTCTCTTTTTTTTTTTTTTTAATCTTTTTGAGACAGGGTCT
>VZQC01011685.1:140853-180909 GCA_009823505.1 Rhizomys pruinosus
CTTTGGTGCTTTTCTCCCTGGCGCCTGGTGGGGGGGTTGGGGGGGATTCTCCCTCTTTTTTTTTTTTTTTAATCTTTTTGAGACAGGGTCTTCTCCTTTTTGTTTGTTTGTTTTTTGGTCTTTTTGAGACAGGGTCTCCCTGTAGTCCCAGCTGTCCTGGAACTCACTCTGTAGACCAGGCTGGTCTTGAACTCACAAAGATCCGCCTGCCTCTGCCTCCCAAGTGCTAGGATTAAAGGCGTGCGCCACCACGCCCGGCAGGGTCTTCTCCTTTTTATGCAGTCTAAAACGCCAGCCCATGGAATGGTGCTGCCCACATTTAGGGCAGGTCTTCCTGCTTCAATTAGCCTGATCTAGAGAGTTTTTCACAGGAATGCCCAGAGGCTCTTAAGTGATACTAGATCCTGTCAAATTGACCATCCATATTAACCATCACAGCTGGCCATTTGCTTTCGGGCTAGCCAGGCCTGGAAGAAGCCATATCTCCAGAGTCCCCTCGTGTCAAAATATCATATACAGAAGACAAAGGCTATGGTTGGTAGACAGCCAGAGTGAACTTAAAGAGCACTGGTGCAAGGTGACGCTGGGGCTGCTGCAGTGGAGATGCAAGCAGATGCACAGCTGTGCAACAAGGCTATAATATGGACTCTGTGTGAGATGTGGCGCTGAGCAAATTGTATGTCCACCTGGAGGGAAAGTTCTATCCCCTACCTCTCACCAAACAGCACAAAGGTAGTTTGAGCTGAATTGTGAGTTTTTGAAAAGCTGCTTGGCCAATTTGGATATTCTGTGCTCCATTTCCTCTCTTTGGTGGAAAATGAGAGCTCCTGCCCACCAAGATAAATGTGACATGTGTAGGGGCCATCTCGGGGCCCAGATAAATCTGCAGAATGGACGTATTGTGGTTTTGCCACACAAAGGAAACAACAGACTACTTCAGAGAGCACTTCTCCCAGATAACATTGAGGGTCTCCAGTGAGTCATGAGCAGATAGCCTAATAGACACCAGGCCACAGAAGAGTAAAACAAATATGGTGGTTAAGGGCAGAGCAGTCACTGTATTTAGGGGTTGGTTGTGACTGGACTGAGGGGATCTTGTGAGGATGCTGAAGGATATGTATACTTTTTTAAATTTATTTATTTATTTTTTTTATTTTTTTTTTAATTTTTTATTTATTTTTGTATGTGTATGAATGTACTGTCTGCATGTAGGTTTGTGCACCCGTGTCATGCAATGTCGCGGAGGTCAGAAGAGGGTCTCGGATTCCCCTGGAACTGGAATTCTCCTGGAATTGGAGTTACAGACGGTTCTTAGCCGCCATGTGGGTGCTGGGGATCGAACCCGGGTCCTCTGCAAGAGCAGTCGGTGCTCTTAACCGCTAGGCTATCTCTCCAGCCCAGGATATGTATACTTTACATAAGGTTGAAAACGATGTGGATACATCATTATTTTACTTTATTCTAATACAAAAATGACAACCTAGTACATTTGTAAATGGAAAAATAAGGTATATTTTGTTTGGCTCCATTTCTGAGATACACCAGAAGTGCAGTGTTTTGAAAATTGTAACTCAGTGAGCAATTTTACCCAGGACCGTTCATGGTTGAAGATTCTGGAAGTGGCGCGCATGCCCGCTGAGGTCTCCTTTTGTGGCCACATGCACCAAACCTGCCTGTCCCATCCCAGCCACTGGTGGTCTTCTGCATTCTCTGACAGGAAATGAGGCTCATGGGTGACCACGTATGAATTATGTAGCCAGAGGGGTTCTGTAGATATGGGAAGTGTGTATGTCATCGAAGCAGTAGAAATAAGACCCAGCCACATGTTACAAACAAGACAGGCAAGAAATGACTTTAGCTCATGCAAAATGCAGAAACAGTAACTGAGGGGGATCTAGCCTGACAAAAGAGAACAGCAAACTTTTATTGATTCTGGGATGTGGACTAATTGTTTAATGGTCATGGGCATAGTTTCAGAAGATGCTTCCTTCTTGTGCACAAGCATTATGGCCTTCAGGTTTTCAGGCTAACATTGCTGAGTGGCTCCTGTTTGCCAATGTCAGTCTTATGTCCTGGCTTTGTAGTTGGTTTGGCCTGTGCTTTCTGATAAGTCTGATGGACTACCAATGCTTAAGCTCCTGAGAATCAGCTAAGGTCTCACTGCATAGCCCAGGCTGTCCTCAAACTCTCCATCCTCCTACCTCAGCCTTCCCAGTACTAGGGTACAGCCATTCTGCTATGGTTCACGTGGAAACTCAGGTTTTCTTTTTTTTAATTTAATTTATATTTATTTTTGTATGTGTATGAATATACTGTCTGCATGTAGGTTTGTGCACCCGTGTTGTGCAATGCCGCGGATGTCAGAAGAGGGCATCAGATTCCCCTGGAACTGGAGTTAAAGACAGTTCCTAGCTGCCATGTGGGTGCTGGGGATCGAACCTGGGTCCTCTGCAAGAGCAGTCGGCACTCTTAACCGCTAGGCCATCTCTCCAGCCCTGGAAACTCAGGTTTTAAGTGGAGCATCTGCCACCTATCTCCACTGAGAAAAGCCCATTACAAGGGTAGGGTAGCTGTGCATGTCCAGTCTAAGTTGTTTTCTAAGGAAAAAGAACTTTTATTTATAGGGGCAAATGTTTAACATATGGATCTGAATTACTAAATATATAATTCAAAATTTTTAATATTTAAAAATTTTACTTACATGTATCTGTTAGGGGGGTATCTGGATGTGTGTTCAAGTCCCTAGGAGGCCAAAAGAGGGTATTAGATCCCCTAGAGCTGGAGTTAAGGTGGCTGTGAGCTGTTCAGTGTGGGTGCTGAGAATCAAAATCAGTTCCTTTGTAAGGCATTATGTTCTCTTAACCACAGAGCCATCTCTGCAGCCCCCATAATCAAAACTTTAATCTTTGTGTTTATAGAAGAATAGAAACTATGTGATATGTTCCCAAAAACATCTTCAAGGAAAATAATATGGGGGCCAGGTGTGGTGGTGCACACGCCTTTAATCTCAGCACTTGGAAGGCAGAGACAGGCAGATCTCTGTGAGTTCAAGGCCAGCCTGGACTACATAGGGAGTTCTAGGACAGCTGGGGCTGCAGGGAAACCCTGTCTCAAAAAGAAAAAAAAAAAAAAAAGAGAATGTGGAAACTTAGTTCCTTGTTTTCCCATTTTCTGTTAGGTGTGATAATATGAAACAAAGAATCACAGGATTAGAATGGTCATGGTGAAGGTGGGAGGCTAGACTGAGGAACAGAGTTCTGTTGCCTAGTTTGTGGGCTAAGGCAAGGCCTAGGGACAGTTCTTAGGGAATGATAAGGGCAGCTCAGGTTTTCCCTCTTGAGAACTACTTAGAGTGGTGAGTGGTCAGACGTGCATGCTCCTCTCGTCACCTGGCATACACATGCACCTGCCGTGAGCATTCTGCTGGCAATGGTTATGTGGGGTCAGGTGGCATCTGCTGTGCTTCTACACCTTCTTGGGATATGCAGACACTCCCAGCATCACACAGTGGTCACTTCCAGATGTCCTGGTCTCCTTCTGGGACCTGCTTTCAGAAGTGCCTGTCTGCTGGAGCTGCACTGCTATGCAGACCCTCTTAGCATGGAGCCTTGGTGAAGATACAGCAAATGGGGACAAAGTTTGCCTCTCAGGATCTGTGCTGTTGGAAATGCCCAACAAGAGAATCTCTGACGTTCTATCATATCCAAAACACTTAAAAGATGTATGACTAAAATCCAGGCCATTAAATACAGGTCACAGTATGTTAAGTATGACATTTTATACAATGTATACTTAATCCTGGTTCTTTAAGTACAGTCTATGTATTCATATAAAGAAAAGAGACTCAAAGGAAAGTTTTAATTGCTGATCATGGTGACCCTTTTTACCCTATGGGGCCAGATGAGTCATCCCCAACTCCTAGCCTCAGACCAGTTTGCCTACATACACACTCAGAGTCCCTAATCTAAGGAAATGGTTTCCAACTGATGAATAGTCTAGAAGAGAGAAGCCTTGGGGGAGGTCTTCTTGTAATCCTAGGAAACTTGGTTTCCATTTTGTGAGGTCAGAAATAGGGACTGTACACTCTGGGGAAATGGCCTGGCTATCTGCTAGGTTGTTCACACAGCATAGTTGGCAGGTGCCAGGTGTTAGTTCAGGGCCTCTCCAGGTCTAGCAGGTAATGAGTTTGTTCTTCAGGACAGAATGCCAAGTGTTCACCTTCCAGAAGCATATCCAAGGTACCTGGGACTACAGGAGATTCCAAAGTACAGGACTCTGGTGCATGAGCATGAGGCTTCCTATGACGTTACAGAGGTTCTTCCTGATGTTGCCAAGGACTGTGCACCGCCAGCTGCCATGCCTGCAGGGCTGCTGTCTGTGTTAGCCAGTTCCAGTTCCTACATTCTGGCTTGGGCCTCAGCAGTGAAACAGCACTAGGAACACTGAGGGGGGTCCCTGAATGTTTGAGGCTGGTGGTAGAGTACACTTCACAGTGCTGGGTCCTTGCAGTGGTATGCACAGTTGCGGGATATAACTGTAATAAACCATTTGGTTATTTTCTAGCAGATCTGTGCCATGCATGGCATGCTTTTGGACCTGTGCCATGCTGGCATGGTGTGTTTTGGGGGGGGGCTGTTTTTAGGGGGTATATTTTTGTTTTGTTTTAAACTTCCTCTCCAGGGTTGTGTCTGATCTCTCCTTGCTCAACACAATGCTTCAGTGTCCAGTGGGGCCTGTGGGTACAGAGTGGAGAGTGGACAGCTATGCAAAGTCACTTGTCCCTATGGCAAACCACTTGGTGGAGCTTTTGGTCTGTTCTCAGTAGAGTATTGGGATGAGTTTTTTTTTTTTTTTTTTTTTTTTTTCGAGACAGGGTCTCCCTGTAACCCCAGATAGCCCAGAACTAGGTGTATAGACCAGGTTTGCCTTGATCTAACAAATTCCCACCTTAATCTGCCTCCCAAGTGCTGGCATTAAGGGCATGCACTGCCATGCCCAGCCAGTTATCTGTTTTGTAGAAGGCTCCTAATCACTGGGTATCCACTTCCTTGGGCTCTGATGCATGGATAGATTATCTACACAGAGGTAGAGTGAGATGGCGGTGTGGGGTCAGATGCTGATGCCTCTGCCACTGTCTTTCAGTGAATGAGTTCACAGTGATCAGAAAGAAGTTCAAGTGCCCCTACTGCAGCTTCTCGGCCATGCACCAGTGCATCCTCAAGCGACATATGCGCTCACATACTGGGGAGCGGCCCTACCCCTGTGAAATCTGTGGTAAGAAGTTCACACGGCGTGAGCATATGAAGCGGCACACACTGGTAAGTACAGGGGCATAAGAGTGGGATGCCCACAAGCTGCCCTGGCGGATGAAGGGGTGGGTACAGAGTGCCCTGAACACTCTAGAAATAGGTAGAAGAGAAGGTCAAGTAGAGCAGGGAGAGCTGTCCCCTTGCTATATCACTGCACCCCTCCTCAGGGGTCCCAGACCTGTTGTTCTGGGTCTAAGCGCAGAAGCAGGGCAGCACATCTCTGCTGCCTAATTGCTGCCTCCTCAGCCACTGCTGGAGTGCACTGTCCTCCCATGTATATGTTGGACCAGTCTGCCTGTCTGCCTCCACCCTGTGCCTGGCTCTTAGTACCTGGCAGGTCATTTTCAAGTAAGAGGAGTTGAAGGATAAATTGGCTTGGCCAAAAGATGACAGAAAGAAAAGGTTGTCTGGAAACAGGCAGCTTCATCTAGGCAAGATACACCAGCAAGGGGCTGGAGAGATGGCTCAGCAGTTAAGAGCACTGGCTGCTCCTGCGGAGGACCTGGGTTCAGTTCCCAGCACTCACATAGCAGCTACTAACTTTCTACAACTCTAGTTCCAGGGGCTCTGATTCCCTACTATAGCCTTTGTGGGCAATGGATGCATGTGGTGAAATTATATACATGCAGGCAAAACATTCACACACAAATAGTAAATAAATAAGCTGGTGTGGTGGCACACACCTTTAATCCCAGCTCTCAGGAGGCAGAGGCAGGCCGATCTCTGTGAGTTCAAGGCCAGCCTGGTCTACAGAGTGAGTTCCAGGACAGCTGGGACTACAGGGAGACCCTGTCTCAAAAAGACCAAGAAACAAAAATAAAAACAAAATGAAATAGACCCAAACTTGAAATCTTACATCTTACATTTTCTTGTTAATAACAAAATCATTAGTGAGAAATTGTGTAAATAATATCTTTATGAATTTAAGCCTAATGTCTGGGAAGTGCAATTCCTTGCACTCTTTTGGTGGTGCACACCTTTAATCCTAGCACTTGGGAAGCAGAGGCAGGTGGATCTCTGTGAGTTCAAAGCCAGCCTGGTCTACAGAGTGAGTTCCAGGACAGCTGGGGCTACAGGGAGACCCTGTCTCAAAAAGACCAAAAAAAAAAAAAAAAGTATAACCAAAGCCAGGCATGGTGGTATACACCTTTATTCCCAGCATTCCAGAGGCAGAGGCCAGCAAATCTCTGTGAGTTCAAGGCCAGCCTGGTCTACAGAGTGAGTTCCAGGACATAATGAGTTCTGGGGCTACAGGGGACCCTGTCTCAAAAAGAAAAAAACAACAACAACATATCAATCACTTTAATTGTTATACTTTTCTCTTGGCTCTTTAAGACCATAAAGTTGACCCAAATAAACCAATTTGTTTTTATTTTTAAGGTCAGCTGAGGATCTTATCCTTAGGGGGTCACATGAGCTTGGAAGGAATCTCTGGCTCCTTTGGCCTTTCTTTTACCAGTTCCATCTATGTGAGGATAATTCAAAGGTCCTGCTTGGAAGCACTGAGCAAACATCTCCTCTATTGACCCTCTTTGTAGACTAGATACTGGTTCAAGCCCATCAGGTCGGGTCTCCATGGCCTCCCTGAACAAGAGGACAGGTGACTCACTACGGTTACAGGACATTTTGAGAGATGCTCCATAGTGTCCCTGGTTGACCTTAGAGGGCAAGGGGCAAAAAATTTGTCCCTTTAAGTCCCTCTGACGAGATTAGTATAGGCCTCAAAGTATGGTTATTAAACCCCCAAGGTTAGTTATAGCCTGGTACTTTTAATTATTATGTAATATGTAGATAAAGCTTGGATAAAATCCAAACCTTCTTAAATCCAAACCTTAACTAGACACACTGTGTTTTCTTAAATGAATGTTTGCCCCTGTTGAGTTTGGGTCATTCTGCCTTCCATTCACCTGGGGTAGTACTGGGATTATTTGGCTTCAGGGCATTATAACTTCTTAAAAATGTATTTAAAGGGCTGGAGGGATGGCCTAGTGGTTAAGAGCGCCGACTGCTCTTGCAAAGGACCCGGGTTCAATCCCCAGCACTCACATGGTGGCTGAGAACCATCTGTAACTCCATTTCCAGGAGAACTCCAGTTCCAGGGGAATCCAAGATCCTCTTCTGACCTCTGCAGCATTGCATGACACGGGTGCACAAACCTACATGCAGACAGTACATTCATACACATACAAAAATTAAAAATAAATAAATAAAATAAAAAATGTATTTAAAATGTGGAAGCTTAGCTGGGTGTGGTAGCACGTCTGTAATACCACCACTTGGGAGTTTGAGGCAGGAAGATTACAAATTCCAAGCCAGCCTATGTAGTGAGTTCCAGGTTGGATTTGGCTACATCATGAAAGCAAAAGTTAGAGCTTGCATGAGAAATGGATCTGTATAGTTTTAACCCCTTTGTTTCCTTGAGGTACCTGACTTTGAGAAGGCAGAGTCTTCTATATTAGAGGCAGCTCAGAAGCCACAACATCTAAGGCTCTGACCTTTACTTAGCATGCTGAGCCACTCTAGGCACCTGAGGGGTGGAGACCCAGTGCTGAGCCACTCTGCTACACATGCCCAGGACTCAGGAAGGAATAAGCTGGTCCTGCTCCACACCCATACCACCAAGGGGCTTAGCAGCAGGTAGCCATGGCACCCAGCATCCTTCTCTTATGCTCTCTTACTAATTGTAGGATGAGTGAATGTCTGACCCATTGATGCTGCTGAGCATCTCTCATCTCTTGGCATCAGAATATGGCCCCTAGCTCATGTGGAATCCCTAGGCCACAGGAGTCCTGATGGTGTCAGCTCCTGGGCCTGATTCTGTGTGATTAACACAGTTCTTTTTTTTTTTTTTTTTTCTTTTCGAGACAGGGTCTCCCTGTAGCCCCAGCTGTCCTGGAATTCTCTCTGTCGACCAGGCTGGCCTTGAACTCACAAAGATCCGCCTGCCTCTGCCTCCCAAGTGCTAGGATTAAAGGCGTGCGCCACCACGCCCGGCCGATTAACACAGTTCTTACTATAACTTGATATAAGGTTTGTTTTTCTGTGAGAGGAAGGGGAAACCTTGGGGTTAAAATGGCAAAATCAGCTTGGGGTAGAGTTGGTAGAGAGCTTGCCTAGCGTGCAGGAAATCCTGCATTTGAGCCCTGGCACTGCATAAAACCAAGCATGGTGGTGCACACCTGTAATCCTAACACTGTGGAGGCTAAAGCAGGGGCACTGAAAGAGAGAAAAAGGGGCTGGATAGATGGCTCAGTGCTTAAGAGCACCAACTGCTCTTGCAGAGGACCCAGGTTCGATTCCCAACACCCACATGGAGGCTAAACCATCTTTAACTCCAGTTCCAGGGGAATCTGACACCTTCTTCTGACCTCCGAAGCATTGCATGACACAGGTGCACCTACTTACCTACTTACAGGCAGACAGTACACTCATACACATTTAAAAAAAAAAAAGGAGAGAAAACACACAAACCAAAGAAACAGAAAAAGGAGACGTCCTGAGTACCAAGTTATCTGAGGCCCCATTTTTAGAATTAGGCTTTCAAGGAAGCCTGTAAGGCTGGCACCCAGCTCCAAGGGCCACCACTTTGGTGGAGAAAGATTGGTTGGGGTGAGGGTGGTGTTCTAGTTAGTGTGATCTTTGGGATTCCAGGCCTGGGAAACTCAGGATGAAGGTAGCCCTGCAAAGACCCAGACAGAACCACAGTGACTCCTTGTGGGCAGATCTTTGGCAGCCAGGAGCCTTTTTTCATCATGTGTACCGATTATAGTTGAGAACTGGCTGATTCAGAAAAGTGAGAAGAAGGTAGAATCACCCACTCCTTAGCAGCTTGGACCCTGTTCTCTAGTGGGTTCTGGAGGCAGGGCATGCAGAAAGGAAGATCTCACTGGAGAGAGAGGAGTCTGGGGGAGGCTGCCAGCTAAGGAAGCCCAATCTGGAATGCTGATCTGAGGCTAGCCTACCTGTGTGTGGCCTGAGGCTGCTGGTTGAGGCTTACTCTGGGCTCCTCTGTGCCCTCCAGCTTCCACCCTTGAAGCTCAAGACTAAGCCTTAGAGGTAAAGAGGCACAGTGGAGGGGCCAGGCTGAGAACGCCTGTGGGTGCTCACAGATCACACTTTGTCTTGTGGTGCCCATCTGGAGGGAGTCCAGTTCTGGACATGCCCACCTTCTGCAGAGGGCACTGGGCCATTCCCTCAGGCTGTAACCTCCTGAGATGCATCCCAGAGCTCCAGACATTTCTATTCTCTCAGTACCTAAGTACTGCGCCTCCTGGCCAGGTACAACACTGGGTACAGCCACCGCTGCTGTCCTCCCCTTCCTGTCACGTCTCCTCTGCTGACCCGAATTGCTAGCCTCTCAAGCAACCTCAAGACACTTGCAGGGTAGGAAGAGTTGCCCTCTTTTTATTGGAAACAACGTCTACAGCAGCCAGGATGGGGTATGATTTCCATTGCCCTGCTGCCAGGGCCCAGCCTGCTTCCCATCCACCATCCTGAGACTCCATGCTGTCCTTGCTGCCCCTTTTCTTTACCTGTGGTACCCATGCTGCCCAACCCACCAAGCTGGACTGGGCTTCCCAGAAGGCAGATTCCACTGTGGCTTCCAGTCACAGGTGTATGTGGGCTCTCATTCCAGCCTTGTGCACCCAGTTGAGCAGTCTTGACTTTCTTAGTTATGCTCCCACCTGGACAGCCAGGCTAACTCCTCTGTCTATATAGGGCAGATGGCAGCTTGGGCTCAAGAACTGCTCTAGGGAGCTCTGATAGGCTGATTCCCTGCAAGAAGCAGACTAGGCAGGGGTAATAATGTGACCTGAGAAGTGTACCATTGGATGAGGAGTGCCTGGATATGGGTGGGCTGAGACCTGGCCCAGCTAGTAGCAGGGGACAGGACACTGTTGCCTCTGGTGTCTAACATTCCTTTAGGACAAGATGATTGGGTGCTTTTGTGATGTTGCCCATGGTGTGATGTTGGGCTCTGGGCAGACCTGTTATCCTTAGTCCCTGCTAGGGGCTGTCCCTCCTAGATCCCTCACAACTTAACAGACTGTGTTCTCTACCCCAGGACCTCACCCCTCCACTGACTGCTCTGTCCCTCCAGGTCCACAGCAAGGACAAGAAGTATGTGTGCAAGGTTTGCAGCCGCGTGTTCATGTCTGCAGCCAGTGTGGGCATCAAGCACGGGTCACGGCGCCATGGTGTGTGTGCAGACTGTGCTGGCCGGGGTGTGGCCACACCACTGGACCATGGTGGAGGTGGTGAGGGCTCCCCTGAGGCACTGTTTGCTGGTGAAGGGCCCTTCCTGGAAGACCCTGATGACCCACGAGGAGAGGGCGAGGAAGACCTGGGTGAGGATGAGGATGAGGATGTGGCCAAGTGGAAAGATGATGTGGGCCTGGCACATGAGGACGTACTGCTAGATGACAAGGATGATGAGGACTCTCCACAGGGGCCCCACAGCCCATCTGGGGAGCCTGATAAAGACTTTGCCTGGATCTCCTAGGAGCTCTGCTCTGGTGGGCAGGGTGAGTGGTGACTGCATTACTCCATCTGTGTGTGCGCCTTAGTGGGTCTTCACTCACCCAGTGGGGAGGGGAGGGCCAGGCTGATTTCTTGAAGCCTTTTCTCTAGGTCCTCCTCTGTGTCCCACAGTGCCCCCTACCCCTGCAGAGACTGGTCCTTTGAACTAAGAACTGGGGGAGTAGAAAGCGCTGGGACTGACCACAAAGCGAGGGAAGAGGTGCAGTGTGGGTTTAGGCAGAACATAAGCTCCTACCTGGCCAGGGATGAATGGAATCTCCAGCAGGTATGTGGGCAGGGCTGCACCAAGGCCTGGTCATGCTTCCTCAGGGTATCAAAGGAGCCCTTTGCTGTGAGCCTGTCTAGGGATGTAAGAGGGCTCAGTGGCCAGGTCAGGGTCAGCACTGATGAGGGTCATGAGGGCAGTCCCTGAGACCACAGGTCTGAGTAGGTGTTTTGTATAAACCCAAGCTGCTCCATCCACCCATAGCATTTCTCAAGTCCTCTCCATCCTGCTCGCAGTCAGGTTAATGGCTATGGTTCCCAGAGGTCTTTGCCCTCTTGGTTTCTGCTGCCCTATGGCAGCTGGTGGAATCCAGGTTCAGTGGGCAGAAACCCCTGTAACCCTCTTACCTCCTCCAGGCTTTGGTGCTTAACTCAGAGTGACTGCAGATGCCCCACTAGAGGCCTTGGGCTCCAGGTGCTATCTGGTGGAAGCAGCTCTCCTCAGCTGGCAGGCCATGGAGAAGACAAAGCTCTGTTCAGGAGGGGACTTGTGGCTGGATGCTCCCCAGTTCAGGCCACAGGTTCTGGTTGCAGGAGCCACAGCTTTCGTTCTGTGCATGACTGCTTGGAGAACCTGGAACCTTGTCTACCCTTATTTCTTGCCTGGCTCTTGCTGACCTCTCCTGGGATAGGCTAGAGCTGGGCTCCTGCCTTTGTTGCTGCTAACACTGGAGGTTCCTAGCTGCAGTGTGCTGCTGACACCTCCCTGCCTGGGTAACCAAATTTTAAAGTAGTGAGAGACATTCTGAAGTAGTTTAACAGATGACTTTTGTTTAGAATTGTTTTTCTCACTTGACAGGACTCTGTAGGGCCGGTTTCCTTTAGCTCTTTGTCAAGTCCTCTTGCTGTATTTCTAAAGGCATTCACCCTTGTTCTTTATTCCTGAGTGAAAAGTGCAGGCTCCATCTTGGCATCTCTGTGAAGCCCAGAGAGGCAGGTCCCCACTTACCTGCAGGGCAGATGCAGATTCTGTGGCCTGCCCCCTTCCTTCTTGAAGCTGTGTCTGACAGATTATCAAGACATTCCATTGTTCACCTACCTCACCCTACATAGGTCCTTTGCACTGGTGTGCAGTGGGCACTCTGGTGAGGTGCTGGTGAGCTGACCCCCACCTTATGCAAAGGCTCCTTGGGCTGCTAAGCATTAGGGGCAATTAAAGAATTTTGATTTTCCTTTTCTAAACTCTAAGCTAAATGGCTTTCAATTTTTTATCACATCTATTCTCTTTAGGCAAGTAAAGTGAAACCCCCATAAAACTGTAATTGAGGTCCCAGTGGTCACATAGAACACGTCACCTGGTGACATTCCCTATGTACCAGCTGCCTGAGCTGCAGAGAGGCACAGGGCTGGCCCAGGTAGACACAAGGGTCACGATGCTGTCCTTATGGGCCAGTGTCACAGGGTGGCATCACAGGACTCTTCTACACAGTGTGGGAACAGTGGCAGGGGAAGCTGTGGGCCCCTCCACTCACTACTCTCACCCTCTGAAGCAAGTAGGCTCTGGGGTACATTTCCCAGTGACAGAGCTAGATTCCCTTTTAACAACGAAATTCCAGGTTGTGCTCCATTAAGCCTTGCCAGACCCATTTGAGGGCTCTCAGAACTTAGTACCCTTCCCCTTTTTAAACACCTTTTCTAAACACTTTCTTATAAAATGCATTTGGAAAACAGACCTTTGCTATCACTGTCTCTGGGTTTTTGTATCAGTCCTCACCTCTCAGGCTGTCCTGCCTAGGACCCCTGGCCACCTCCCCAGGCGCCTCCACTCTCAGGATGTCTTGCTCTGACTGGCTACCCTTCCAGACTGCCTTTGCTGGCCTTTCTAGGGGTTCTCTCTGTCTGTGCCACAGGGCACTTCCTTAAAACTAATACTGTACCAGAAACTGATGGTCCCAATTAATACTGTCCCACCACCTTCCTCAAGAATTTGGTATATGGCAGGCTTTGAGCTGGCTGTTTTCAATCAGAGTGGAATTTCAGAGACCCAGAAGAACACATCCATCTTAGGAGGCATGGAGGGAAAAAGATGTGTCTGTACTGAAGGATTTTTTTTTAATGTGACTTATTTTTTTCAAATCAATGTTCAAACTAATAAATATTTTTTTATGAAGAGGAAAAATGTGTAGATTACATTTCCCATTTTGCATTTTTTGTGTGTGTGTCTATGTGTATTTTGGTGTTTCCAACATCAAAATGGAATTTTGGGTGGGATTATTGAACAGGTGAGGAAACCATATGATTTTGTATGGAGCTCTGGATCCTGACTGGGTTGTGTATTTGGACTCTGGTTTTTGGGGAACAGGACACTTCCAAGACTCAACAGGGACCTGACTCAAAAGACACAGCTATGCTTCCAACTTTGCACATCTTCCTCTTTAAAAAAAACTAAGAAAAATGCAAAAACTGGAACTTTTTGCAATATTATGAAAGATAATCTTACTTTGGCCCATTATGTGACATGTGCAACTCTTAAGAAAGCCATACTTAATGGTGTTGTCATTTATTTTTTAGATCCTGTCATTTTGTATTCGGCTCTTTTAGAATCACTTGTAGTGAGGTGATGATATGTGTGTGCTTTTCTTAAATATTTATTTTTTTTCAACATGCTTTCAACCTGTCAACAAAAATAGACAAAAAAAAAAAAGGGCAGTGTTTGAAGATTGTTTTTTTTTCTGGGGATAATCTATATTATATTGACTTTATATTAATTATTATAAACCTGTGTTTGTACTGAAGATGTGTTTAATATTTGGGGGGAAGTTTGTCATACTCAGTTGGTGGGGTTCACAGCTCTGTTGTCCTGCTTCTCTGTAGCCACAGACAGGTAAAGATTACCTTCTCCATAGTGTTCCTGCGGTTTCTTGTCTGCATAGGTGTGCTCCAAGCTGCCTGTGGGTTTCCTTTCTGTGATGGGATTAGCATAGACATTCTTACAAAATGATCACTTTCAATAAATCGGGAAATTGCTGCTCCAAACAGATGCTTCTTGTGTGTTTCAGACAGTGCACCTTCTTGGACCTCGACCTGGGTAGAAGTAGCCTCCCAACTCCTGTGGCTCATCACTCATTTCCCATATGGCTTCCCTCCCAGTTCCATTTATGTCCCCTAGGAGGCAAACTCAGTTTCTGGAAAAAAAAAAAAAAAACCCAAAAAAATAATTTTTAATTTTTCTCCTCACCTGATATGGCCCAGACCTGAGACACCTGAGCTTCATAAACATGGCAAAATGTCAGCCCCAGGGCCCTGGAACCACCAACTTAAATGTGGGCAGGAGAGTACCCTCCCTGACACCCCTCAAAGTGCATCTTGGATTGGCCCCTACTGGGCCCATTGACATTTTTGACAAGTCCATGAGTGACAGGTAGTGGAGCAAGCTGCCCCTGGGACCAAGGGGACAATGCTGGAATTTGGCTTTAGTGCAAAAGGCTGGTTTCTTTAGAGGCACTTTGAGTGGTTGGACCCCCTCCTCCACCACTAGGAGTCTGTGGTCACCAACTCCCACTGCAGCCTTGATCCAGCTTAAACTGGGAGTAGGAAGAAGACCAGGCAGCAGCAGCAAGGATGGGCTCAGTCCAGGAATCGCTGGCAGGCTTTCTTCCAGCGGCAGGCAGTGCACCACAGGTCCCTGTGGTCCATGCCATACACCTTCCGGCACTTCTTGGCATCACCCCGGGGCTTCCTGGGGAGACATGCAGGGGGCACAAAGAGTTAGCTGAGACCTTCCCCACCTGGTACGTGCCCAGCCCCTCAACCCTCTACACACCTCAGGTTGGGACCAAGCTTGGCAGGTAGGGGTGGTATGTAGGTCGGGGCCTCAGTGGGCAGTGGCTTCAGGTGAGAAGGTGCCAGGCAGCTCTGGAGGGAGCCACAGTCCCTGTTCTGTTCCTCTCTAGAGTGCTCTGAGGCCTGCCCCAAGTCTCCACCTATGGCCTCACCTGCCTGGTAGGCATGGTCACTGTGGCATGCTTTTGGGGCAGCTGTAGAGCTAAGGATGGGTGGTGGGGACAGGGTTAGGGTTAGGGGCTGCAGCAGGCTGGGGAGGACTGGGGGCTCCATCAACTCTGGGGGCTCCAGATGAGGAAAGGTGAGTGGCATGGAGGCAGTAGGAGATACAGGGGTCAGGCTGGAGAGCCCATCAGTCAGTGTATCCACACCAACATCCAGCTCTGTGTAGTAGAAGTCCTCCTCACCATCACTCTGTTCTGGTTCTGCCTGCCTCCTGCCAAGGATAGAAAGGTAGAAATGGAAGTGCTGCCCGGGCCTGACCCCACCCTAGCCAAGCCCCCAGCCCCACCGCACCCCAGGTGCACCAGACGGATGTGTCTCTGCATCCCAGATGCTGTGCTCAGCACTTTCCCACAACTCTTCCACAGGCACTGGAACATGACCTGGATAGAGCTCTGGAGAAATAGGGGCCTAGGTTAACAACAGCCACCCAGTCCAGCCCAACCCGAGGGCCTTCCTCCAGCTTACCTTCCTCTTCCTCAAGGCGGCTTCCCCAAATAGAAAGTGGGCTGATTCTGGGGGGAGTGGGGGCGATGGAGTGGATGGAGAGGACTGGTCACTGATCAGGTCCCAGCCCCAGTCTCCACTGTTGCTGCTGCTGCTGTAGCTGCCTGGGGAATGTACCAGAGCCTCCATCCAGGGCTCCAAGCCAGGCTCTGCAGGGACACTCCACTCTTAGGAGCTTGGAAGGCTCAAGATGCTTTGCAGAAACTGCTGTCTGTTTGTTTCCTCAAGTCCCTCACTATGAATTGCCACTTGTTTGGGTTAGCATGGTGGGCAGAGCCTTGTGGAGGCAGTTAGGAGTACCTGGCCTCAGAGGAAAGGCAGGGGTGTTTGGCAGGGCCAGGACCAGCAAACAAAGTAGACTTACAGCTTTTGGCCTTAGTGAGGGGCACGGAGGATCCAGGTGTCTCTTAGAGACCCCAAGAACAAAGTTTAGAAGGTGGAATATCAAGTTTGGGGTGCTGCTTGCCCCACAAAGGCTTGGTAGCTTCAGGATCCTAGGGGCATCTAAGTCCTGGGCCCTGCCCATACTTGAGCATAGGTTTCTGAGTCTCACCTGGGCTGAAGGTTGCAGCTGGAGTCCCCAGGCAAAGAGGGCTGGTAGAAAGGCTTGTAAGGGCTGCAGCAGCCATGACCTCATCCAGCCGGGCTTTTCCCGGGGGTACTCTGGAGGAAATGGGGTAGGGGTTCAACAAGTTTTCTAGGCTCCTCTGGCACCACACACGTGCAGGCCTAGACACGTGTGTGTGTGTGTGTGTGTGTGTGTGTGTGTGTGTGCATCAGGCTGCCACACTTCAGGTTCTGGGCAGGAGGCCCGGCTCCACCCCCAGCTCAGGTTTCAGAGCTGAAAATCCAGGAACTACAAGGAATAGGGCTGGGGTCTACAGAAGGCCCGAGTTCTGCATTAGACCGTGGCTTTGTTCCACCATGGCTCCTTCAGATCTGAGCTGAGCTGGGGTCTGAAGCTCCACTATAGGGGCTGGGGCCAGCCAATGGCACAGCCTTTCCTACCATCACACATTAACCGCAGTTGTGCAACAGCAGCTGTGGGGCCAAGCGCCAGGCATAGGAGGGCGGAGCGGCCAGCCTTCAGCAGCAGCCAGGGAGACTGGGCTCCAAGTACAGGCGGGTCCCCAGGCCCCAGTGGGCTGGACAAAGCAAGTCCCAGCAACATAGCCAGTCAGGGGTATAGGGCTAGCAAGTGGGAAGGTGGTGACATCAGTCCCAGGGATTCGGACAGTCAGTTGGGGGAGGGGAGTGGCAGACACACAGATCCTGACCTCTTCTCCATCAAGGTCCCCAAAAGCAGAAATCTGCACCCCCCACTACTCCTCGTCATACACTGACACACATGTACACACACATTCCTAGTCCTCGGGCACCAGTCCCCGGCTCACCTCTGTACTGGTACTGGGATGTGTACAGAAGGTGTTGGGAGCCGAGTTGCTGCCCCAGACCTGGTGCCCAAAGTCCCTAGGTCCGCGGCCAGAGGTTCCTGCGGCCGTGAGAACTCAAAGCTTGCAAGGCCACCACCTACAGAGGGTCCCTGCAAATGGGGGAGAATCAAAGGAGGAGCTGGCTCAAGGACCATAGGCCTCACCTCAAATCCGCTTGGCGCCTGACTCCCACCCACACCAGCTGCAGCTGGTGTGGACTGCACGGCTCCACCCCCTGCCCCGCCCCCTGCTCGGGCGGCGGGAAGCGTCCCCTGGCCCTTCGGCCATGCCTGGCCTGACCCACGGACACTCACGGACCAACGCGACACCCCCAGTTGCCACGCCCTCGGGGCCCAAAGTTTGCAGACCCGACGCCATCTTTGCAGGGAAACTTTGGCGGCACCCCCCGGCCCACTGATACCTGCGGTGGCGCGGGCACCGTCACCAGCTTGACGTGCTGACCCCCGCCCTCAGCAATTCGCCACGGATCCGTGGTCTGCAGCCCACTGGGATCCGAGGTGGCCACGGACGCAGCGTAGGTCAGGGGGCGTTCATGGCCCTGGCCCAGCGCCAGGAGTTGCTCGGCCTCCATGGCCGGCCAGCGGCCTAGGTTCCAGGGGCGAAGGTGTGCTCTTAAGGACGCGGCCCCGGGCCGGGCCGACCGGGACCCCCGCCCAGGATCCGGCAGTCCGCGCCGCCCGCGCCGCCCGGCCACACCTCCGCCCCCCCCCTCCCCAGCACGCAAGTCCATTGGCTTGTGGTGCGCAGCTTCCACACCCCAAAGTCTGCGCCCCGCCCCACCCCGCCCCTGAACTCCCGCGAAGGCACTAGCTGCTAAGGACACCCTCTTGCCAGCACCTCCCAGGACCCCTGCGCTCAGCCACCAGGGAGGGCCAGCTTTCTAGCCTGGAATGCGCAGACCT
Organism: Rhizomys pruinosus; assembly: GCA_009823505.1. Taxonomy (NCBI): domain Eukaryota; kingdom Metazoa; phylum Chordata; class Mammalia; order Rodentia; family Spalacidae; genus Rhizomys; species Rhizomys pruinosus. The sequence continues at coordinate 158,836 of VZQC01011685.1, forward strand.
GCCAGAGTCCGCAAAGGGCTCCGTCTCCTTGGCGGGCCTCCCGGAGCAGGTTATACTTTAACGTAGGACTGCCCACCTCTGTCCATTTATGTAACCACAGGGGCAGGTGGCAGAGGCCTCCCAAGGATCTGAGGGTTCAAATCCCACTCTTCAACTCTCCACGCTGTCCCAGACCCCCACGCCTAAGAAACCACGACCAATAAAATGCTTGTCTGTCCTCTTGCCCACTGATTTCTGAGCCTCACAGCCAGCGCATGGCCTCAGGGGCCAGAGAACAGATATGTGGAAGCGCACCCAAAGGCCAGAAGGGAATAGCTCTAATCCTTCCAGAAAACTCCCACTCTTGAAACCGTCCAGCTTTCAAGAAAAGCAACTGACAGCCACACATGTCCAGTCTTAGGTGACAGATTTAATTAGGCCTTGGCCACAGGACAGGACTTGAGGTGATAGGATGAGAGGGGTGTAGGACAGGGTCTCAATATGCAGCCTGGGCTGGAATCGAACTCGCTATGTAGATCAGGCTAACCCTTTTTTTTTTTTTTTTGTCTTTTTGAGACATGGTCTCCCTGTAGTTCCAGCTGTCCTGGAACTCACCATGTAGACCAGGCTGGCCTTGAACAGTGATCTACCTGCCTCTGCCTCCCAAGTGCTGGGATTAAAGCCGTGCATGCCCAACAGATCAGGCTAGTCTTTAACTCTTAAGAGATCTGCTTGCCTCTACCTCTCCAGAACTGGTATTAAAGGCGTATGCCACCACCCCTGGCCAAGGACCTGAGATATGTGCTGTCAGCTATGGGGGTGGGGGAAAGGCACAAAAGGGTCTCCAATGCCTCCTAGACAGAAGCAAGGCGTCTTGGTACCCTTACTATGTCAACTTATGCTAATTGCCAGTATGTGGGGGCTCCAAATGCTCAGAGCCCTATCTCCCTGATACTCTCATACACATTTTCCAGGGGACCTTGCTCCACAGCCTGGCCCCTGAGAGTGATGGCCTCATATTTCTTGTCACTCCCCAGGGCCAGAACTGCTCTCCCACCCTGGGGGTCCAGCAGGTCTGTGGCAGGTCTTGGGTCTCTCCTTTTAGGCTTGCAGACTCTGGAGTACAAGATGTCCACCTGAAGAGAAAGACAACCCATGGAGGCCTCAGCATGGTCCACTCAGCTAAGGGTAGGCCCACTTTCACCTTCCTTACCCCACCCAGGCTGTTTACCCGAGCAGCTGGGGTCATCTCAGCCTTCTCCTGCTGCAACTCTTGGTGGGCCTGGTCTGTCCCCTTGCGCTTCTGGATGCAGGCATATTCTGCTCCAGGCCCAAGCTGTGTCCCAGCCCACACCACAGGGCTAGCCGTCAGGCTGGCTCTGGGGATCGCAGCCAGCCCCACATTGGAATAGGTGGCCTCTGGGCTAGTGGAGGATGCAGTTGCAAGGGGAAGAAAAGGGGCCCTGGGAAGCTGTTGGTATGGCAAGGCTGAGGAGGGTGCCTGAGGCCTGGCACTGCCTCTGGACACCTCCAACCAGTGTGGATGCAGGAGATCCATGCTAGCAGGCCGTGGAGCTAGGGATAGGGACAAGGCAGAGAGAGATCACTCAGGGTGAAGGCACAGGTCAGGCCCCAGGAGTGGTAGACTGCAGCCTTCCAGGGGCTCACCTGTGCTACGATGTGAGCCTCGGTGCAGCTCATGCAGCTTGGTGTCAGACTTGCTGAGGGAGCAGAGGTGGGTCTGTCTCAGCAGTGACTGGGGGCAAGGAAGGCTGGTTGGTCCCCTGCTGCCCCTGCCCTGGCCCCATAGACAGCCTGACACTCACCACTTCCACTGGTATCATACTGCCCTGCAGCCCAGTTTGCTGCTTCTGAGCCTGTTTCCTGGGGGCAAGAGTGCTGTTAGTCCAGGGGGTGGGGTGGGGGGAAACAGGATAACAGGTTTGTCAGATGCTGACCCAAGCCCAGTGTGGAGGTACATGCAGAGCCCTTGAGATTCCTGGCTCTGGGCCATATAGGGTGAGGGCAGACAGAACCCCAGGCACATACCTGTGGCAGGCTGTGCACAATGCCCACAGCCAGAACAGCAAGGAGAGGCACCCCAGGACCCAGAGGGCTGGCGGGGCTGAGGACACTGGTAGCCCCATCCTGTGAAGCAGGGAAGGGGGTCCTGGGAACAGAAGAGAAGAGCACTGGGGGCTGGCTGAGGGAGTAGCACACACCTGCAGCTCCACTTGTTGGGCCTGGCCCTGTTGGTGGGCTCCTCCTCCGTGGCTGACTCAGCACACCGGAAACCCCAGGCCTTGCAGCCTTGCTCTGTCCCAGGGACACCCACCTTTCCTTCTCTGGCTAGGGCTCCTGGTAAAGAGGTGTTCTCCCTGTCTCTTTAGTTATCACAGAAAGCTATGGAGCATGGCCAGGGCAGCTATGACCTAGCTAAGACCACACTGTGGTCACTGTAGCCCAAACTCATCATCTGGAGAAGTTTCTTGACATCACACATCTGGGCTTTTGAGCCACAGACCACAGACCTCATCTTTAGCCACCTCTGCCCAAGAGTGACCTTGTCTAAGGTGATGCTCCTAGGCTGCTCACTGCAGAAGCTGAGCATTGGGGTTCAGCAGGCAGGAGGAGCTGCTGTAAGTACAGTCCGCAGCCCCTGCTTCCCATGTCTTTTCCAGGGGTTGCTCTTAGTAGAGCTGATGGGGCTGGGAGAGCATTCTGAAGTTGGGAGTGAGCAAGATGAGGGTGAATGGTCTCCTGAAATGGAGGCCTGTCTGCTCAGGCTTGGAGCATGGGCTTCTGACACAGGGAGCCTAGAATGACTAACCCAGCTATAGCCAGGACTCAAAGCCTGGCCCTCTCAGACCCCAGGGCATTGGGGAGACTGGGGACTGCCCCAGGCTGAAGAGTAGAGCAGATACTCACCAAGGCCACCGTGGAGATCCTCTCTAGCCCTGTCTAGGGCAGCCAGGAAGGTCTTTGTGAGCCGCTGCTAAGTGCCCCACCTCATTTCCTGTCTATCTCAGAACACCTCCCGGCAGCCACTCGGCTCTTGCGCAGTTGTTCCTACAACTCCTATTCACCTCCGACACCTACTGCAGTCCTGTTCCACATCTAGTTGTGGGTATTTGCCATTATGGGGCAATTATCGCAGAGCCTAACCCAATCCCCCAACTCTGATAAGGCAGACACCCATTAATGAGGTGGGCAGAGCAGATCAACTGGATAGACCATCAGTGGCTGCCAAGCACCAACAATGAACCCCAAACCCACAGAGGGCAGGCCTGCTGCTCATCTTCCTGATACATAGTATTTTTCAAAGGTAGATGTCTGCACACGTTCCTCCTGTTTCTGAGCATTGGGCACTAAGGGGCCTAACCTTAGGCTCTTACTCATTTGGTCAGAGAAGGGGGGGGAGAATTCTGCTCTCTTAGGCTCTCTGGCCCTGGACAGATGCAGTGGCTTCAAGTGGAACCCCGTAGCCCAGTGGTCTGCTGCCATGACCCTGAGATCCCAAAGCCAGCAGAATCTCTACTTAGTAAAATTATGATGAAATTACTTTAATGTCCTAAGAAGATACCCCAAGACACTCTTAGGTGGGCTTGGGGGGGGGTAGGTTAATGTCCAAAAGTGACCCTGCAGTCCCATTTCCACTCAGTAGTGTACACACACTCCAGACTGGCAAGGCTAAACAAGGGGCAGCCTAAGAATAGGCTGGCCCTTCTTCAGGGGGCTGTCCTAGGAGTCAGAGTGACAGCTGTCTGTCAAGGCAATTAGGAGCAGGACCCCAGGACTCCATCCATAATGCAGGCAGGCTGTTAGAACTCTGTCATCTTCCTGTGGGTATCTGCCTTCCGCTGTTCCCTCTGTAGGCCGGCCTCCTGAGCACGAAGCTGACCCAGCTGCCGCTGGGCTCCCTCCAGCTTCTCCTGCAGCTGGGCTGTTGCCACACTGTGCCTAAGAAGGGAATGCTGGTCAGGATGGTCTCCTGGCTCCCCACCACCAGGCTCCCAGCTGCTGTGACCAATGCCTGTCCTCCAACATCCAGACCACCTCAGACTCAGTGCCACTTAGGTCAGGTGATCCCCCTTAGGATGTATGCTGTGGGCACAGCCACTGGGGACCACATTGCCTCAGCTGGACCCTCCACATACCGGCCAGCATTCCGGGTAAGGGCTTCCTGGATGCCCCGGATGTCCCGCTGGGTCCGCTCAATTTTCTCCTCAGTCTGAAGGAGCCGTAGGCTCAGAGCCTGTTTGGCACTCTTGCTGGCATGGTACATGTCCTTGCTCCTCCTGCCTGATGTGTCAACCGCAGCATCTGGGGCCCCAGGTGCCTGGCTCTGCAGTTTTTCATTCAGAAAATCAAACACATTCCGAGGGGGTGGGCGGCCCTCAGTTTTACCACCACTTCTGCGACACCTTGGAGGCCTGCTGGCACCAGCCTGGCCTCCCTTTGTCTTCTTCTGCAGTATCTCTGCACACTGGTCCAGTGACTTCCCTCGAGGTAATACCACAGCATGGATGGGTTCCACCCGGCCTTCTGCGTGCCGGCCCAGACCTAGGAAGATGGGCTGGTACTACCATTTATGAACCCCCAGGCTGTGCTAAGGTACCCCTCTCTCCTTTCAGGGCAGCACACACTCACCCTTGCCAAACTCATAACCCATCTTGATGAGGAGTTTGGAGCCAATGCCTCTTGTGTGTATCTCCCAGCCACCAAAAGCAGAACTGCAGGTTCCAGTATCAACAGCGCTGGATTCCACCACTGCAGGAGACAGAGGACTCCAAGCGATGCCCTGGGTTCCAGCTCAGGCTACCCCAGAGCTCAGTTCCTGGGCAGGGCCAAGTGTCCCAGACTCTTGGTCCCCTCCAGCCCCTCCCCCACAGCCTGCTGTGGGTACTGATCACCAATCCTGTTCCGCTCCCCCACCATCCTGTTTCTGAGCACTGAGTTCTATCATACCTCTGGCATAGCTGGAGTCACCTGTATCACCACTGTCTGAGTCAGATGACTCTGTAGCCTCTGTGCGCAGAGGAGGCAAGATGCTATCCCCCTCCACCACAGCCTCCTTCAGCAGCAGTGAGTCAAACTTAACTGTATAGTAGCCATTGTCCACATCTGGAGTAACAGAGACAGAGTATAAGTTAGCAGCTTTCACAGATGGGGCCACCGGTCAGAAGCCAAGTAGGAAATGGGGAAGGAAGCAAGAGTTGGGACAAAAGCAGACTTGCTCCCTCTTGGGCCCAGATAAAGTCCCAAACCCCAACCCAGAGGAGGTGGAGTAAAGCCATATGAAGAAAAGAGAAGAGTTTTCTAGGAAAGGTCTCATCAGGTAGGCCCCTGCAGCCAGTCTTACCAGTGATCCGTGCTGGGTGCCAGAGGCCATCCTCGTGTTTTGCCAGACACGCAGAGCCAGCCTGCAACAAGCTCAAGTCTGGATCCTGGAAGGGACGGAGCTCATCTATAGAGACTACCTGTCCATGGGAGAACCTGCAGAAACAACCGCCGGAGGCAGGAGCTCAGACAAGTCCCACCAGTGAACCCAGGAGCCTCCACTACGGCACCACCTACAATGGAAAGACAGGGCAACAAGACAGGCACACAAACAAAAACACACCCTTCCCCTCACGGGTATACACACTTTTTTTTTTTGGTCTTTTTGAGGCAGGGTCTCCCTGTAGCCCCAGCTGTCCTGGAACTTTGCCTTGTAGACCAGGCTGGCCTTGAACTTACAAAGATCCGCCTGCCTCTGCCTCCCAAGTGCTAGGATTAAAGGCGTGCACCACCACGCCCGGCGGGTATACACACTTTCACAGATATGCATTTATGTGTGCATTTCTTGTGCACATATGTACCCTTACCCACATATGCTCATGTACACCTGCAGTCTCTCACATCCATGTATATGTGCGTATTAATGCTCTCATACATGCATGCAAACATTAAACATAGGCATGTACATGTGGAACTAGAATTCTCTTAGGCTACACAGGGCTAATCTGAGGAGATGCCTTGTGTTTCCCCTCAGCTATTTTTTCTTTTTTTTTTTTGAGACAGGGTCTTCTTGTAGCTCTGGCTGGCCTGGAACTCACCTTGTAGACCAGGCTGGCCTTGAACTCACAGAGATCCGCCTGCCTCTGCTAGGATTAAAGGCGTGGACCACCAAGCCCGGCTAGACCCCTCAGCTTTCTAAGGCAGGGTGACAATGTTGCAGAGAGCCTTGTGACTACAATTATCACCTCTCACCATGAAGGTCCTGATACCAATATTCAAGGTAGGTATATTGAAGGCTGGATGAGCATACACTGAGTTCTCCCTGGGGAAAATGTCCATGCCTGTAAACCCAGTGCTTGGGAGGTTGAGGCAGAGAATCCTGAGTTTGAAGCCAGGCTAAAGGTTACATAGATACTGTCTCAAAAACCAAAACAAACAAACAAAGTAAAAAAGATAAGTAACAACAATGATGTTTCTGTAATATATCAGCACACCAGTAAAATTAAAACCAAAACCAAGCCTGACAGAAAATGAAGAGGAAACGTGGAGACAGACCTAAGACTGCAGCCGTGAACTTTGCCAAATAAAGACATGAAAAAGCTAACCACCAACTACTACTACATGCCATCATTTCAGACAGGAAGTTTTCTTAACCCAAAAAGAGCAGCTGAGGGGATTCACACCAGGAAAGTGAGACTGTCTTCCTAAGTAGTAATCAGTAGGCAGAGAAAGTAGAAGATGGAGAAGAGAATGGTTCAGAACCTGCCATAGATGCACAATGACAGTCTGTTACCTGCTCATGCAGGATTCCAGGAAGTTGCTTTTTTATTTATTTATTTATTTATTTATTTATTTATTTATTTATTTGAATGTATTGTCTGCATGTAGGTTTGTGCACCCGTGTCGTGCAATGCCTCAGAGGTCAGAAGAGGGCGTCGGATTCCCCTGGAACTGGAGTTCTCCTGGAATTGGAGTTACAGACAGTTCTCAGCCGCCATGTGGGTGCTGGGGATCGAACCCGGGTCCTCTGTAAGAGCAGTCGGCGCTCTTAACCACTAGGCCATCTCTCCAGCCCCAGAAGTTGCTTCTTATACCATCTTAGGCACACTGCTAAGTGAGGGGCATCAATAGCTGTAAGATTATGTCCTGGGAAGCCGGGCGTGGTGGCGCACGCCTTTAATCCTAGCACTTGGGAGGCAGAGGCAGGCGGATCTTTGTGAGTTCAAGGCCAGCCTGGTCTACAGAGCGAGTTCCAGGACAGCTGGGGCTACAGGGAGACCCTGTCTTGAAAAGACCAAAAAGGAAAAAAAAAAAAAAAAAGAAGATTATGTCCTAGGGCTGCTGAGATGGCTCAGTGGTTAAGAGCTCCAATTGCTCTTGCAGAGGACCCGGGTTCGATTCCCAGAACCCACATGGCGGCTAAGAACTGTCTTTAAGCCAGGCGTGGTAGTGCATGACTTTAATCCCAGCACTCAGGAGGCAAGATGCAGGTGGATCTCTGTGAGTTCAAGGCCAGCCTGACTACAGAGTGAGTTCCAGGACAGCTGGGGCTACAGGAAGACCTACTCAAAAATAATAACATAATAAAATAATAAATAAATTATATAAATAGCTTAAAAAAAGATTGTGTTCCCAAAGCACAGGAGAGGTTGGCTACAAAGTCCTATTCAACTGAGGACAAAACAAATGTATTAAAAAGGGAGGCAGGGGCTGGAGAGATGGCCTAGTGGTTAATAGCCGGACTGCTCTTACAGGAGGACCGGTTCGATCCCCAGCACCCCACATTGAGGCGAGAAACCGTCTGAAAATCCAATTCCCGGAGAACTCAGTTCCAGGGACAATCGACACCCTCTTCTGACCTCTCGGGCTTTGCACGACACGGTGCACAGATTTGCATGCAGACAGTACATTGATACACATACAGAAATAAATAAATGCCGGGGCTGGTGGCGCATGCCTTTAATCTAGCACTTGGGAGGACAGAGGCACTCGGATCTCGTGAGTTCAGGCCAGCTCTGGTCTACCGAGTGAGTTCCCGGACAGCCAGACCTACAGGGGACCCTGTCACAACTAAATAAAATAAATAAATAAAATAAATAAATAAATAAAAATAAATAATAAATAGGGAGGCGCAGGAGTGTGTGATGGTTGTAGAGGGCCAGAGAGATGGGGCAGTGCTTAAGAGTACTTGCTAGCCGGGTCATTGGTGGTGCACGCCTTTAATCCTAGCACTTGGGAGGGCAGAGGCAGGCGGATCTTTGTGGTCAAGGCCAAGCCTCGGCGACATAGTGGAGTTCCGGACGCTGGGAGCTACCAGGAGACCCTGTGCTCAAAAAGACCACCAAAACTAAAAAAAAAAAGAAAAAAAAAAATAAAAAATACTTGCTGCTCTTGCAGAGGACTGGTTCAGTTCCCAGCACCCCACAACCCCCCCATGTTTAGATAACACTGTCATACTTCCAGTTCCACTGGATCTGGATTGAACTCTTTGTCTCCTGCAGATACTGCACACACATGGTATATCTTACATATTTTCAATCTTGTCTACAAAGTGAGTTCCAGGACATAATGAGTTCTGGGGCTACAGGGAAACCCTGTCTCAAAAATACCAAAAAACAACAAAAAAATTTAAAAATTTGACATAGGTTGAGTATTTCTTATTGAAAATGCTTGGGATCAGAGGTGTTTCAGATTTTGCCTTTTTTTTTTTTTTTTTGGGTCTTTTTGAGACAGGGTCTCCCCGTAGCTCCGGCTGTCCTGGAACTCACTCTGTAGACCAGGCTGGCCTCAAACTCAGAGATCCGCCTGCCTCTGCCTCCCAAGTGCTAGGATTAAAGGCGTGCGCCACAACGCCCGGCATTTATTTATTTCTGTATGTGTATCAATGTACTGTCTGCATGCAAGTCTGTGCACCCGTGTCATGCAATGCCGCGGAGGTCAGAAGAGGGTGTCGGATTCCCCTGGAACTGGAGTTCTCCTGGAATTGGAGTTTCAGACAGTTCTCGGCCTCCATGTGGGTGCTGGGGATCGAACCCAGGTCCTCTGTAAGAGCGGTTGGAGGCACTCTTAACGGCTAGGCCATCTCTCCAGCCCCTTTTTTTGTCTTTTTGAGATAGGGTCTCTCTGTAGCCCCAACTGTCCTGGAACTCACCATGTAGATGAGGTTGGCCTTGAACTCACAGAGATCCACCTGCCTCTGCCTCCCGAGTGCTGGGATTAAAGGCGTGCACCACCACACCCACCCAGATTTTGTATTTTTTACCCTTTTTTTTTGGTATTTTTTAGACAGGGTTTCCCTTGGCATTGCACAACACGGGTGCACAAACCTACATGCAGACAGGACATTCATACAAATAAATAAATAGATAAATAAATAAATAACCTGACGTAACTATACACATATACTTGTGTTGGTTTTTTTCGGGGGGGGGATATTTTTTGAGGCAGGGTCTCCCTTTTAGTCCCAGCTGGCCTGGAGCTCACTCTGTAGACCAGGCTGGCCTTGAACTCACAGAGATCCGCCTGCCTCTGCCTCCCAAGTGCTGGGATTAAAGGCGTGTGCCACCATGCCCAGCTGTACCTGTTTTTATTATTTATTTATTTTTAAAATTTTATTTTCGTATGTGTATGAATGTACTGTCTGCATGCAGGTTTGTGCACCCATGTCATACAATGCAGCGGAGGTCAGAAGAGGGTGTCAAATTCCCCTGGAACTGGAGTTAAAGATGGATTTTAGCCGCCATGTGGGTGCTGGGGCTCGAACCTAGGTCCTCTGCAAGAGCAGTCGGTGCTCTTAACCACTAGGCCATCTCTCCAGCCCCTTGTACCTGTGTTTTTAATGAGACCTGTATGAGTGTATTGCGTCCATGTATGTGAGTGTTTCCATGTTGTTCAGTGCCTCAGAAGAGGGTGTCAAATCTCCTGGAACTGGAGTTACGGACAGTGGTTAGCAAATAGTGCTCTTAACCACTGAACCATCTCTCTAGCCCCTGCACATTAGAGTTCAAAAATTTTTGGACTGGGGGGAGGGGGTTGGAGCAATGGATCAGTGGGTAAGAGTGCTTGCTGAGCAAGTATGAGAACCCAACTTCAGATCCCCAGTGACCTCATAAAAATATGGGTATGGCCCTGAACTCCTGTAACATCTACTTGGAGGGGAGGGCAGAGACAGGAAGATTACTGGGGCTTGCTAGCCAAAATAGTGTGCTAGGCTAAGTGAAAGGCCCTGTCTCAAAGGATTATGCAGAGAGGTTAGAGAGTAGTACATCACTGTCTTCCTGTGGCCTCCACATGCATGCACACACCCATGGACATACAAAGTTTTAAGTAAGTTTTAGGGGCTGGAGAGATGGCTCAGTAGTTAAGAGCACTGGCTGCTCTTGTAGAGCAGCTGGGTTCAGTTCCTAGTACCCACATGGCAGCTGACAACTGTTCATAACTCTAGTTCCAGGAGATCCAACATCCTCTTCTGGCTTCCACGGGCATTGCATGTATGGGTGCATTTAACATTTGTACAGGCAAAATACTCATAAATAAAAATAAAATAAAAATGTTTTAGAGTTTAGAGCAACAGAATTTGTATTCTCTGGAACAGGACACTCTACCTGGGTAACCATTCACCTTGGAAGTGCTTCCAAGAAAGGAGTCCAAGGAAGTAATAATTTGGGGGGGGGGTTTGAGACAGGGTCCCCCTGTATCCCCAGCTGTATAATTTTTTTTAATTTTTTTAAATTTATGTGTATGAGTGTATTGCTTGCATGTACGTAGGTGCAACCACATCATGCAATACCCACAGTTACAGACAGTTGTTGGCTGCCATGTGGGTGCTGCTGGGAACCAATTGAGGTCCTCTGTAAGCGCAGCCAGTGCTCTTTTTTTTTTGGTCTTTTTTGAGACAGGGTCTCCCTCTAGTCCCAGCTGGCCTGGAGCTCGCTATGTAGACCAGAATGGCCTTGAACTCACAGAGATCCAGCTGTCTCTGCCTCCCGAGTGCTGGGATTAAAGGCATGCAGCATCACACGGCCTGGCACAGCACTCTTTTTATTTTTTTATTTTTTATTTTATTATTATTTTTTTCTATGTGTGTGAATGTACTGTCTGCATGTAGGTTTGTGCACCCGTGTCGTGCAATGCTGCGGAGGTCAGAAGAGGGTGTTGGATTCCCCTGGAACTGGAGTTCTCCTGGAATTGGAGTTACAGACGGTTCTCAGCCGCCATGTGGGTGCTGGGGATCGAACCCGGGTCCTCTGCAAGAGCAGTCGGTGCTCTTAACCGCTAGGCTATCTCTCCAGCCCCCTGGCACAGCACTCTTAACCAAGAAGCAGCTCTTCAGCTCCTAGGAGAGGACATTATATATATATAATTTTTTTGGTCTTTTTTGAGACAGGTTCTCCCTGTAGCCCCAGCTGGTATGGAACTATGTAGACAAGGCTTGAACTCACAGATATCCACCTGCCTCTGCCTCCTGAGTACAATATACTCATGCACATTAAATAAAAATAACTAGGGGGCTGGAGAGATGGCTCAGCAGCTAAGAACACTCACTGGCTGCTCTTACAGAGGACCCAGATTCAAATCCCAGCACCCACATGGTGGCTAACGACCATACACAACTCCAGTTCTAGGGGATCTGATGCCCTCTTCTGACCTCTGTGGGTACTACAAAACACAGGTGCACCTACATACATGCACAAAATACAGTCATATACACAAAATAAAAATAGCCAGGCGTGGTGGGCACACCATTAATCCCAGCACTTGGGAGGCAGAGGCAGGAGGATCTCTGTGAGTTCAAGACCAGCCTGGTCTACAGAGAGAGTTCCAGGTCAGCTAGGGAGACCTAGCTCAAAAAGACAAAAAAAAAAATTTTTTTTTGTTTTAATTTACCAGGTGAAATCAGTACCAGATTTGAGAAAAAAATAAAAAATAATAGAAATAAGCCGGGCATGGTGGTGCACGCCTTTAATCCTAGCACTTGGGAGGCAGAGGCAGGTGGATCTCTGTGAATTTAAGGCCAGCCTGGTCTACAGAGTGAGTTCCAGGACAGCTGGGGCTACAGGGAGACCCTGTCTTGAAAAGACAAATAATAATAATAATAATAATAATAGAAATAATAAAATCTGTAAAACAAAGAGAGAAAAGATTGGGGGGTAAAAATTAAAGAGTCTCAGTGCTCTATATGATGTCAAGCATACAAATAAACATGCAGGATGAATCCTAAATGGAAATGAGAGAAAAAGGAAAGATATTTGACAAAATTAAGAGGGGAAAAATCCACTTATATTTGGTAAAATCTAATGTGAGTCTACAAATCCAAGAAGCTTTCTGAAGTTCCAATGAGCAAAACACAGAGACCACATCTAGACAATTCATCAACTGAGGAGGGCCAAATTCATAAAACTTTAAAAGCATCATGGCAAGAGGTAGGAGGGGAGAGGTCTTTATAAGCAAACAAAATTTGACAACTTTCACTAGAAACCATGGTTGAAGGTGTAGCTCAGTAGTAGAAGCACTTGTTCACCAAGTGAGGTCCTGTGTTTGACCCAGCATGGAGTGCATGTGTGTTGGGGGAAGTCTAGTACATGACAAATTCTTTGTGTATGGGGCTGGGATGTAGTTCAATGGTCAGCATTTATATAGATGCACAGGCCCCAAATTCAATCCTCACTACTTCCTACTCCAGCAACAGAGATTATAAAAAGGGAAAAATAGAAATCCTAGGGCCTGGAAAGAGGGCTCAGCAGTTAAGAGCACTGGCTGTTCTTGCAGAGGACCCAGGTTTGAATCCTAGCACCAACACAGTGACTAACAACCTTTCATAACTCCAGTTCCAGGAGATCTGATGCCCTCATCTGACCTCTGGAGTTGCTGCACAACATGGGTGACCTACCTACATCCAGACAATATACTCATACACATAAAATACAAATAATGAAATATTTTTTAAAAATTAAAAACTCATACACAGTAATAAAAATAAAATTTTCAAAAAAAAAAAAAAGAACAGAGCCCAAGGGACCTATGGCACACTCTCCAGCACTGCAAACCAAGGGACTACTATGGCACACTCTCCAGCCTCTCAAACCAGCATATGCATGATGGAGCTTCTGAAGAAGAGGAGAGAGAAAAGGGAGCAGAAGTGTTATCTGGGAATAATACTCAGCAGTTCAGAGCACTGGCTGTGCAATCACGAGGACCAGAGTTTGGGTCCCAGCACCATGTACTAAGCCAGCATTTGGCATATACCTGTAATCCTAGCTCAGTAGGGAGTGTAGACAGGAGGATCACTGGCTTCCTGCCTAGGTAAGAAAACATATGTCCCAGGTTCAAGGAAAGACCCTGCCTCAAATGAATAGATAGTGAGAAAAGACATCTGACTGCCCTCTTCTGGTCTCTGGGGGTATTTGCACAGACATACATAATTTGCACATGCACACATGTATAAGGATTATATCAATGTCCCACTACACAGAATTTTTGAATCACTAGGGTTAGAACCTACTTGCTTCAGGCAACTACTCTTATCAAATGAACTATATCCCCAACCCCAGAGATGGAACTTTGAGTTGGTGGTTTTTTTTTTGGTCTTTTTGAGACAAGGTCTCCCTGTAGCTCCAGCTGGCCATGCAGACCAGGCTGGCCTTGAACTCACAGAGATCCACCTGCCTCTGTCTCCTGAATGCTAGGATTAAAGGTGTGTACTACCATGCCCAGCCCTATTTGGTGGTTTGAAGAGACAAATTTTTAATAATAACAATAATAATAATAATACATAGGAATGTTACAGCACAGGACCTGAGGGGGTTTTTTGTGGGTGTACAATTGAAGCTAAATTGGTAGTGATTCAAGATATACTGTTATAAAAAGTATACAGAAAAGTGAACTTATAAGAGGAAAAGGAAACATTAATGAAGGCGGCAAGGAAGACTGACTAGTCAGATATAAGATACACAGGTAATAGCATTCCTCACCACTCATTATTTTAAATATAAGTGGGTTAAACTCTATTTCAAGGGCATAGTTAGAATAACCATTGATGAGCCAGGTGTGGTGGTGCACAGCTTTAATCCTAGCACTTGGGAGGCAAAGGCAGGTGGATCTCTGTGAGTTCAAGGCCAGCCTGGTCTACAGAGTGAGCTCCAGGCCAGCTGGGACTAAAGGGAGACCCTGTCTCAAAAATACCAAAAATAAATAAATAAAAATAAAAGTAAATAAATAAAAGAAATTGCCCAAGTCTCTATTATCTATGAGACTCTTTTTGGTTCCAAAGACAACTATAAAGGCTTGGGGGGGGGGTCTTAGTGGTAGGTAATCTGGCTACCATACTAGAAAATCTGGGTTCAATCCCTATTGCCACAGGAAAACCCTGAAACAAAAAAGACAATAGGTTCAAAGTGAAATAAATGAAAGGCAGTCCACCTAAACAGTGAGTGATCTAAAGAAAGCTAAGACGCTATTGTATAGCTATTTCTTCTGAACTGAAACATTCCCTCCTAAAGGGAAAAGGGAAGGCTCTCAAGTAAATGAAATTATAAAGCTCAGAAAGCTCTTGAAAACTAGAAGGTCCCTTTCCAAAGACATAAAAGGAGCGAATAATTGGTAGAGAGAGAAGACTCTCAGAGATAGTCCTTGCCCTTGCTGGGCCAACACTCAACGGATAAAGCTGCCTTAAGTCATACTGTTCCTGTGAGTAACCCTTCACTCATGCTTCTGTAAGCAACCCCTAGTCCATACCTCTGTAAGCTCATTGGTTCACTAACTTAAACTGGGTGGAATCTTGGTCTGTCACTAGCGCCCCATCTGAGGAGAATAGATGCTTTTTCTTTTTTTATAAATATTTTTTTAATTTTTAAATTTTATTTATTTCGGTATGTGTATGAATGTACTGTCTGCATGCAGGTGTGTGCACCCGTGTCGTGCAATGCCGAGGAGGTCAGAAGAAGGTGTCGGATTCCCCTGGAACTGGAGTTCTCCTGGAATTGGAGTTTCAGACGGTTCTTGGCCGCCATGTGGGTGCTGGGGATCGAACCCAGGTCCTCTGTAAGAGTGGTTGGCGCTCTTAACCGCTAGGCCATCTCTCCAGCCCCAAATAGATGCTTTTTCACATCTCCTCAGGAAAAGTCACACAACAGATGACTATGTAAGTATCAGACAAAATAAATACAAAATAAAGCTAACTCAAGAACTATTAGACAAGGCCAAGTAAGATGGCTCAGTGGGTTAAGGGTGCCTGCTGCCAAACCTAATAACCTAAGTTTGATTCCCAGAACTCACATGGTGGAAGGAGAGAACTGATTTCTGAAAGTTGTTCTCTGACCTCTGTGTATACCCACACATATAAACAAACACACACACACACACACACACACACACACACAGAGAGAGAGAGAGAGAGAGAGAGAGAGAGAGAGAGAGAGAGAGAGAGACCCTTCCCTAAAACAAAAACAAATCACCAATTGTTAGAAAAAAGACACTGATTACCAAGGTCAGTTTATCAAGAAAACCTATCTATATATTTAACAAAGAGTCCACAAAACAGGAATCAAAAGAATTGAGAAAAAACAGCTGGGCATGGTGGGTCATACCCTTAATCCCAGCACTTGGGAGGCAGAAGCAGGTTAGTTCCAAGCCAACTGGTGCTACAGGGAGACCCTGTCTCCTGTCTCAGAGAGAGAGAGAGAGAGAGAGAGAGAGAGAGAGAGAGAGAGAGAGAGAGAGAGAGAGGACTGAAGAGATGCCTCAGTGGTTAAGAGCACATACTGCTCTTTCAGGGGACTATACTTTGAATCTTAGCACTCACACCAGGGCAGTTCTTAATAGCCTATAAGTTCTGCTCCAGGGAATCTGATCCTCTCCCCCCTTCTGGCCTCCACAGGGAGCACACACCTGTGCATACATGCACACAGACATACACATATACAAATAAATAATAATCTTTAAAAAAATAAAATTGAGAAATGAAGGAAGAAACATATTTCTTTTTTTAATTTTATTTATTTTTGTATGTGTATGAATGTACTGTCTGCATGTAGGTTTGTGCACCCATGTAGTGCAATGCTGCGGAGGTCAGAAGTGGGTTCCCCTGGAACTGGAGTTTTCCTGGAACTGGAGTTACAGACGGTTCTTAGCCGCCATGTGGGTGCTGGGGATCGAACCCGGGTCCTCTGCAAGAGCAGTCAGTGCTCTTAACCACTAGGCTATCTCTCCAGCCCAGGAAGAAACATATTTCTACAGCAAGTCAGAGGCTTCAGTACCCCACATTCAATAATGGATAAAACAACCAGACAGAACACCAACAAGGAAATGAAGAACCTGAACAACACTATGAACTGAGCAGACCAGGTGGGTGAACAGAGTATATACATCAGAATACTTGTTCATCTCAAGTGCAAATGGAACATTCTCAAGGATATTACATATGTTGGTCCATAAAACAAGTCTCAATAAATTTCAGAAGACTGAAATGGTACCAAGTACCTTTTTGAACCACAATAAAATAAAATTAGATATAAAAAATTGAAGCAGGGGGCCAGGCAAGGAGGGGCATATCTTTATTCCAGCACTCAGGAGGCAGAGGGAGGTGGATCTCTGAGTTCAAAGACACCCTGGTCTACAGCATATGTTCTAGGCCAGTCAGGGATATAATGAGACCCTATCACAAAAAAAAAAAAAAAAAAAAAAAAAAAAAACCAAACCAAACCAAACCAAACCAAACCAACCAAACAAACAAAAAAACCCAAGCAAAAACAAACAAAAAATACAACCCCCCAAAAGGTGGGGGATAGAGATATGGCACAGGGGTTAAGAACACTTCTAGCTCTGGGGCTGGAGAGATGGCCTAGTGGTTAAGAGCACCAACTGCTCTTGCATAGGACCCGGGTTTGATTTCCCAGCACCCACATGGCGGCTGAGAACCATCTTTAACTCCAGTTCCAGGGGAATCCGATACCCTCTTCTGACCTCAGCAGCATTGCACAACACGGGTGCACCAACCTACATGCAGACAGTACATTCATACACATAGAAAAATAAATAATTAAAAAAAAAAAAGAACACTTCCAGCTCTTACAGGGGACCCAGGTTTGAGCCTAAGCACTCACATGGTAGATAACAATCAATCATGTGTAACTCCAGTTCTATGGGTTCCAGTGCCCTCCTCTGGCCTCTGTGGGCACTGCACACACATGGTAATCATACATACATACAGGCAAAACATATAATTAATTTTTTAAATCTTTTTTTTTTTAATTGAAGCAAATTAGCAGTATTTGCAAATGTCAGCTCAGTGCTGGGAGTGCTTGCCTAGCATGACAAGACCCTGGATTCAACCCCTGACACAGGACACAATGAAGACAAAGAAGGAAGCATGAGAGGAAGAAATTAAGCAACTTTTTCTTTTCGTCTTTTTGAGACAGGGTCTCCCTTTAGCCCCAGCTGGCCCTATAACACTCACTATGTAGATTAGGCTGGCCTTGAACTCATAGAGCTCCACCTGCCTCTGCTTCCTGAGTGCTGGGATTAAAGGCATGTGCTACCTAGGGACTTCCCAGGACTACCTGAAGCACAGGTAGGAGCCGGGTGCTTCAGCCAGACGGATTGTTGGATACATCTATCTCGGGGTTGTTGGATAATTGTTTCGTTGGTTCGTTGGATAGTTAAATCATTGTCTTGTGTGGCTGTTGGGGTGGAGTCGCCCTGCTAGCTGGTATTAAAGGTGGGCCTGTTGCCACTGTGAGACTTGAGTGCACAGAGCTTAGATCAGGGACTTCCCAAGACCACCTGAAGCACAGAGTACCGGGGTGCAGGCTAAGCCAGGCATATCCCGCCCCCCCCCAACTAGAATTGCTGAGGGAGTGTCCAAGGGGAGTTTTTGGAGAAACTTTAAAACAGAAAGGGAAGAGTGAGACTTCCAACATATAAACAAAATTGAAAGCCTGAAACCTAGACAAGTCAACACTCCATAAACAAGGAGAAAAAAATAGGCATCTGTAGGAGGCAAGCAAAGTAAGCCTTCAAAGTGTGAAGAGGCATTTGTGATTTGCATCATAATACAGGCAAAAAGGGAAATCCACATGCCAGGGACACGATGAAGGGACAACATGGGAAAGTTTCAGGATAATTCCACACCAAGCTCTACCAACCCTGTGGGAGATACCTACAGTGGGATCCCCCTGGGGGTGACCCAGGACACAGATCTTAGAGCAACAATTGCAGACCTATTCAGAAAAATCAAAGAATATAAAGAAGTAGTCAGAGAACTAAGGAGAGAGAATGAAAAACTCAAGAAGGACCTAGAGGGAGACAGGACAAACTTTGGAAAGAACTAAAGGGAGAGAATGACAAACTCCAGAAAGTACTAGAAGGAGAAAATGACAAACTCCAGAAGGAAGTGGAAACACTGAAAAAGGAAGCCAACCAGCGAAGCAAGGAGCTACAAGAGGACATTGAGATGCTCCAAAAGGAAGTGGAAATAGTAAAAAAATCACAGGATGAAATGAAAAAAAGGAAATAGAACATTCATCCAATCAAGAGGAAAGGAATGGAAAAAGCCTCAGAAATAGAATGGAGGAAGCAGAAAAAAAGAATATCAGACCTGGAAGATAACACAGAACAACTAAAAAGCTCAAGTAAAGATTATTAAAATTTTAAAAATACACAAAAGTGGAACAACCAGGAAATATAGGACACTATGAAAAGATCAAACCTCCGCATCATAGGAATAGAGGAAGGAGAAGAATCCCAAGAGAATGGTATTGATCAGATCTTCAACAGAATAATAGATGAAAATTTCCCCAAACTAAAAAAAGACAAACCCATACAAATACAAGCACATAGAACTCCAACAGACAAGATCAGAAAAGAAACTCCCCAAGCCATCATAGTTAAAACGCTAGACACCCAAAACAAAGACAAAATTCTGAAAGCCACAAGAGAAAAACAAGTTATATATAAGGGGAAACCTATCAAAATTACAACTGACTTCTCAGTGCAAACTATGAAAGCAAGAAAGAAGAACATGGAGCAAAGCATTCCCAGTGATAAAGGACTATAGATGCTAACCCAGGTTACTATACCTAGCAAAAATGTCAATTATAGTTGGAGAGAGAAAAATCTTCCATGACATATACAAGATGATAGAATATATGTCCAGAAAACCAACCCTTCAGAAAATACTTGAAGCAATTCAAAGAACAGAAAAGAGGAGCAACTATCCCCAAGCACCTAGAAAGAGAAATTAATAAAAACATAACTGTAGAAGTAGAAACCAAGACTAAAAATGCGAATGGATAATAAGGTGAAAGGAAGCAACACGCATCTTTCAATTATAACCTTAAATATTAATGGACTAAACTCCCCAATCAAAAGACATAGACTGGGAGATTGGATTAGGAAACAAAACCCATCTATATGCTGTCTGCAAGAAACCCATGTCACTCTCAAGGATAGGCACCAACTTAAGGTGAAGGGATAGAAAAAAATATTCCAAGCAAATGGTACCAAAAAGAAAGCAGGTGTTGCTATTTTAATATCAGACAAAATAGGGGCTGGAGAGATAGCCTCGTGGTTAAGAGCACCGACTGCTCTTGCAGAGGACCAGGATTCGATCCCCAGCACCTACATGGCAGCTGAGAACCATCTTTAATTCCAGTTCCAGGGAAATCCAACCTCTTCTGACCTCTGTGGCATTGCACGACACGGGTGCACAAACCTACATGCAGACAGTACATTCATACACATAAAAAAATTTAAAAAAAATTAAAAAGAAAAAAAAAAAGAAAAAAAAATTTAAAAATAGACAAAATAGACTTCAAAGTAAAAGAAATCATAAGAGACAAAGAGGGCCATTACATCTTTATCAAAGGAACAATTAACCATGAAGATTTCACAACCATGAATATATATGTACCAAACTCTGGTGCACCAAACTTTATAAAGACAATTCTCCAGGACCTCAAGGCACAGATTAACCCCAGCACACTCATAGTAGGGGACTTCAATACTCCACTAAGTTCTTTGGACAGATCGACCAGACAAAGAATAGAGAGACATCTGAACTGAATGATACAATACACCAAGTGGACCTTACGGACATCTACCAAATATTCCACCCAAATACCAGAGAATACACTTTCTACTCAGTACCCCATGGAACATTCTCCAAAATCAACCACATACTGGGACACAGAAAAAAACCTCAACAAATACAAAAATAGTGAAATAATTTCATGCATTCTATCCGACCACAGTGCAATAAAGCTGAATATCAACACTCAAGAACACATGGAGACTAAACAACACTCTTCTGAATAATGAATGGGTCAAGAAAGAAATAAAAGCATTCCTGGAATTGAATGACAATGATAATACAACACAACAAAACCTATGGGATACTTTAAAAGCAGTCCTAAGAGGGAAGTTTATAGCCCTGAGTGCCAACATCAGAAAAACAGAAAAGAGCACAAATGAGCGATCTAACACTGCAGCTAAAAACACTTGACAAATGAACCCTAAATGCAACAGACAGGAAGAAATAATAAAGGCGTGTGCTACCATACCTATTTTCCCATTTCAAATTCCCCCAGCTTTCTCCCATCATGCCCCCCCAACTTCACACCCTCCTTCTTAACAATTAACAATTCACTAAGTCCAATTGCTGTTGCCCATATGTACAGGCACAGGGTCATCCTCAGCAGCAGGGGCACCCTACTAGGTGCTACACATCCCAAGAATTTTTCTTTTGGTCTTTTTGAGACAAGGTCTCCCTCCAGCTGGTCTGGAACTCACTATGGAGACCAGAATGGTCTTGAACTTACAGAGATATGCCTGCCTTTGCCTCCCAAGTGCTGGGATTAAAGGCATGTACCACCATGATAGGCCCATGAAATTTTCTTCAAGGTGTGCGCCACCTCACCCAGTTTAGTAATCTTTTTTTTTTTTTTTTTTAATGTGTAGGAATGTGTATGTATATAAGTGCACCCATGTCTTGTAATGCCTGCAGAGGTCAGAAGAGGGCACTGGATCCCCTGGAACTGGAGTTACAGACCATTGCTAGCCACCATGTGGGTGCTGGGAACAGAACCCAGCTCCTCAGCAAAAGTAGCCAGTGCTCTTAACCGCCAAGCCATCTCTCCAGCCCCCAATAATTTTTATACCCAATAAAATTGACCTTCAGGGCTGGGAGTGTAGCACAGTGGTAGAGTCCTTGTCTAAAAAGCCTAGGTCCCTAGGTGTGATTCCACCCAAGGAGGTGGGGAGAGTGCAGAGGCTGGGTATGTAGTTCTGGTAGAATATTTGCCTTGCATGTACAAGGGCCTGGATTTGATACACGCACGCACGTACGCATGCACCCTCAAGTGCTTTCTTCTCATCTGAACAGTTGAGAAATGTTAAAGACACATATAAAACTTTTCAATAAGCCAGTGCTCCAGGAACATTAGCCATATGCCTGCCCATCCTTAGAAGCCTCCTGGAAACCATGCCTCAGAGAACCAAAATGACTTAAGCTCCAATATTCAGACTAGCAGTGCCCACAAAAGACTCTACAGCTGAGAGAATGACCTAAACTCCCACAATGGAGACCTACTGTCATTGTTAACACTGTGAGGAGAATGAAGGTTGTATGAAAACACATCATATCACCATCACTGGTGGTGGTGGTGGTGTGTGTATGCTGTTATTCTGAGTGTCATGTATGTACAGAAGAATAAAACAAGGAAGTAATGGGGCTAGGGTTGTAGAGACGACTCAGATAAGAGCACTTATTGCTCTTCCAGAAAAACAGAGTTTCTAACACCCACACTAGGCAGCTTACAACCACCTAAAATTTGAGCTTTAGGAGACCAGATAACCTTTTCTGGCCTCTGTGGGCACCTGCACTCACATGCACAGACACAGAGACAGAGGCAAGCAGGCAGGCAGGCAGGCAGGCAGGCAGACAGACATTTGGGGACTGTGTCCCATGCCCTTGAGAACCAGATCCTACAATGAAAAGGAAACACATGACTCAGAAAAGGCTGAGTAAAAACACAGAAGCTATCAAGGCATTAATCTGAACTGTAAATACATGAATGACATGAGGTATTTTTTTTTTTTTTT
>VZQC01011685.1:188051-242231 GCA_009823505.1 Rhizomys pruinosus
AAAAAAAAAAAAAAAAAAAAAAAAAAAAAAAAAAAGACAAAAACTGGGTGAGGCGGCGCATGCCTCTAGTCCCAACACTCAGGAGGCAGAGTCAGGTGGATCTCTGTGAGTTCAAGGCCAGCCTGGTCTACATAGTGAGTTCCAGAATAGCCTGGAGCTACAGGGAGACCTTGTCTAAAAAAGAGAAAAGATAAAATAAAATTAAAATTAAATAAAATATAAAATAAATATATTTTTTAAAAAGATGAAGTAAAAGCCGGGCGTGGTGGTGTACGCCTTTGATCGTAGCACTTGGGAGGCAGAGGCAGGTGGATCTCTGTGAATTCAAGGCCAGCCTGGTCTACGGAGTGAGTTCCAGGACAGCTGGGGATACAGGGAGACCCTGTCTCAAAAAGACCCCCCCAAAAAAATTTTTTTTAAGTTAAAAAAAAAAAAGAAGTAAATGGGGAGCTGGACTAGGGTATCTTACCTGACAGGTATGCTAGAGGTCCTGGTTACATCCTCAACACAAAACAAGAAGAATAAAATTGTAAAAATGTTTCAGGGCTGAGAATGCACCTCTGTTGGTAGAGTGTTAGTCTGGGATGCAGGATGCCCTTGAGCGGTGGCCCAAGGCTCTAGGATCAGGAATTCAAAGCCAGCTTGCACCCTGGAGAATGACACTGAAGATGGGTTGCCTAGTCTTCGACATAAATCCTTTCAGACATGATTCAGTCAAGAACATCTAAGTAAACTCATGGAGAACACTTCTGTAAAAACCTGCCGGGCACGTGAGGCTCGCTCTCTCCCAGTCAACTAAGCCGGGTTGGACACGAGGTGGGGGCACAGGTCATGGCTAGCAGCACAGGGTTTTACCTGCAGTTCTCCTGGAAGCGGCACTTTCCCTCCAGGAAGAAAGGGCAGGGCTTCAGGGACTTGTGGGTGGGGTACAGGTACAATACGCGAACGCAGGCAGAACCATCCTCAGCCTCCTCTGCCCCCACTACCATGGCGTTGTGGTACTCCAGCGTGCCCCATGCACTGTAGTACGGAGCGTTCACTTTGGCACCACTCAGTTCCTCCAGGTCAGGGTCCTGCTCGTCTTCCTCCAGCGCAGGGGAGGCGGGTCCCGGCCGCGCCTCTCTACCGGGGGGAGTCTCCGGGTCGGCCCCGGGGCCTTGGGGCGTCTCCACCACCTCAGCAATGGCCTTCTGGAAAGCCAGGTACTCGGCATCCTCCTGCGCAGGGCGCTCCTGGTCCAGCGTGGCCAGCAGTTTGCTCTTCCGGACCGACACCAGGCTGGCCTCGGTGAGGTCGATCAGCTCTTTAAGGTCGCCCTGCAGCTGGCGCAGGTCCGCCTGCTCAGACGCGTCCAGGCCGGCGCCGAGCGCCAGCTCCACCTGTCGAAGCTGGGCCCGGTAGGTCTGGAGGGCAGTCTCCAGGCTCTCCTCGTCCATCCCGACACAAAAGGCTAGTTTCGGAACCGCGAGGGCGGGCCCAGCAGAGACGTAGCCGAGAGCTGAAGGAAGAGCAGCGAGACCAGGGCAGGACAGCGCCGCCCCGAACCAGGGATCCAGGGGAGCTCCGCTGCCCCGCCCTCTGCCCGCGTTCACAGCGGTGAAGGATTCACGAGTGAAGCCCTGGAGCCAGCCTTCCGCCCGCCGCCGACGCTTCCGCTAGAGAGCTACGGCCGCCGGAAAGGCCTGCGCGCGAGGGCCGCCGGGATGCGGGGCCGCCCCTGCTCTGGCCGCGGATCCGTTGTCTCGTCAGGCGTCGCGCGAGGTTGGCGCGGGGGTCAACGTGGGGTCGACGGATTCCCGTAAAGCGGTGGCTGCGGCTCCAAGACCTGAGCAGGTGCAGGTGGGCCTCCGCGGGACTCGGAGTCCCGGAAACGGCGGGGCGGGAGTTCTTGTGTCCTGGTGGGGGTCGGCCACGGCCCAGGGGTCCTGAGT
Source organism: Rhizomys pruinosus (assembly GCA_009823505.1). Lineage (NCBI taxonomy): Eukaryota > Metazoa > Chordata > Mammalia > Rodentia > Spalacidae > Rhizomys > Rhizomys pruinosus. The sequence goes on from VZQC01011685.1 coordinate 189,983, forward strand.
TCCGAGGGGCCGGAAGCTGCAGGGCCGGGGTTCCTGCCCCAAGAGCCCAGCGGCAGTTTGACATGAGCCCTGGGCCCCGTGGGCCTGGCAGCCGCGGGACTCCAGTCCACGGCCGAAGCGCTGCCTGTCTAGTGGGCCCCCTTGAAGGCTGGCCTCGACCCGCGACTGGAACTTCCAGTCGCAGTACCTGACGCCGAGCGAAGGGTCAGGGAAAAGGAGCATTGGGAAGGCAGAGCAGGCTAGTCTTCCGCCTGCTTTCAGAGCTCGGAGGAAGGGTCAGGGAAAAGGAGCCTTGGGAAGGCAGAGCAGACTAGTCTTCCGCCTGCTTTCAGAGCTCGGAAGGGATGAACAAGATCTGTGTTCTGAAAGGTGACCTGCAGTGGGAGTGGCCCAGAATGAGCAGGTGGTCAGCGATGGAGGCGGGGTCAAGGGTCCCAAAGAAGAGGGACAAGGAGTCAGAAGCCGCGCGGCTCCACGTTTTAAAACTAGCAAGAGGTGCTGGAGAGATGGCTGAGCGGTTAAGAGCACTGGCTGCTTTTGCAGACCTGGCAGCTAACAACCCACATGGCGGCTAACAACCGTCTGTGACATCAGCTCCAGGGTATCGGACATCCTCTTCTGACCTCTGCGGGCATTGCACGGCACGGGTGCACTTACACACATGCAAGCAATACATCCAGACACATAAAATAAAAATAATAAATAAAATATTTGAAAAAACTAGCAGGATAGACTGACCACTGAAGAAGTGGGTGGGAAACCAGGCTCAGGACACACCTTAACATCTCTCGGGATGCCAGGGCAGGATGTACACGTTGCTGTCGGGGCTGTACAAGTACATGTTCCAGAAGGATGAGTACTGCATCCTGATCCTGGGCCTGGACAATGCTGGAAAGACGGTAGGTGCCTGTTCTTTTGCTAGCTTCCCTTCCCTGTCCTTCATTTTCTTATATATGAGACTACAGGATGGTTGTCACCTGCCTTCTGAAGAGCAAGCAACAAGCACAGGTGCGTGTGCATGTTGGGGGAGGGCACTCATGGGTATGGAGGCTGGAAGTTGCCCAAGAAGGGATATTTGGGAGAGAGATGGAAAACTGCTCTAGTTGCCACTGTCTTAGCTACCTCTCTTTCCTCAGACCTTTCTGGAACAGTCAAAAACACGGTTCAACAAGAACTACAAGGGGATGAATCTATCCAAAATCACCACCACCGTGGGTCTAAACAGTAAGGGGGCACCTTAGGGATGTGAATTTAGGGGGTCCCCTAGAGAGGGATGCTGTAAGGTCCACAGCCCCCTTGGGATTTGTACCAGAATGGTTTGTTTCATCCTGAGCAGATGTGGGACTTGGCCTATAACCAACTGTGGTCAGGAACTAGCCCTTTCTATCCTTTTCCCCAGTTGGCACTGTGGATGTGGGAAAGGCTCGCCTCATGTTCTGGGACTTAGGTGGGCAAGAAGAGCTGCAGTCTTTGTGGGACAAGGTAAGACATGCTATCCGTGCTGTTCCCTTCTGGATGGCCCCCTTACCCTCTTCCTCCATGAGAGCTCTTGTTACCCACACTTGTCCTGAAGGTTTTCTCTTTTTTAATTGGGGTAGGGTATGTCATGGCATGCATGTGGAAGCTAAGGGGAACTTTGTAGAGTTGGTTCTTCCACCTTTATGTGGGGTCCAGGGATCAAACTTAGATTGCTAGGCTTGTACAGCAAGCACTTACCCCACTGAGCCAAGTCAATGGCCTTGTCCTAAAGATTTTCTCCTTGATTCTTTCCCAAGTTGCTCCATTTCATTCTGACAAAACCCATGGCTAGAGTCACTGTAAAAGTGGTATTAGGATCCGGTGTGGGTGGTGCACACCTTTAATCCCAGCACTCAGGAGGCAGAGGCAGGCGGATCTCTATGAGCTCCAGGCCAGCTAGGACTAAAGGGAGTCCTTGTCTCAAAAAGAAAAAGAAAAAAAAAAAAATGGCATTAGGAGTTCCCTTAGGGAGTACCTGACCTTCTGATAGGACCAGTTTAGATTCCAAAGAAAGAAGCACTACACCAGTGTGGTGACTAGGGGACCCATGAGTCAGAGGCACCAGCAGATTTGACATATATATCTCCTAGCAACTGAAGTAGGTCCTGCAGAATGCAGGGTAAACTGTCCATTAGATGCACTGCCTCTGGGCAGCCCAGTCACCATGAGGGCACACAGATTACATGTGCATTGCTTGGATTTGCACTCTATGTTAAAGAGTCACCCTTTCTGAAATGAAGGTATAATGAGGTCTGTCTTAGCAGCTGGTTGTCAAGTTGTATTCATTTTGGCCATGATGTGACCTAGTGGCTGGCTGGGTCACCCTGTCTCCTGCCAACCAGGACAGTTATCCCTGAACACAGGGAGCCCAGTGTGCACCCACAGAGTGATGTTTGGCTCTGCTGAGTATGTGCAGCACTCCAGCTCTACAGCAACTGGGGTTGTGAAAATGGACAGCAGAGTCCCCTCTGGGTCACTGGGAACTTTAGGAAAAAGGACCTCTGGGCTGGGCGTGGTAGCGCACGCCTTTAATCCTAGCACTTGGGAGGCTGAGGCAGGCGGATCTTTGTGAGTTCAAGGCCAGCCTGGTCTACAGAGTGAATTCCAGGACAGCTGGGGCTACAAGGAGACCCTGTCTCGAAAAGACAAAAAAAAAAAAAAAAAGGGAAGAAGGGCTTCTGGTCCTACATTTGTTCCTGGGTACTGTGTCCTGGTTGGAATCCAGAACTTCCAAAAGGTCTCTCACTGGGAGAGTTTCTATCTGTACCTAGAATTCCCAGTAACACTCCCACACAGGCACTGTGGCCCAACACTATTGTACTGTACTCAGAGGCCACAGGTCCTTCTGACGTGAGTCTCCTGTGCTGACATCACTTGACATAAGATCATAAGATCCATGGGCTGGTGTCTCATACTTGGGGAATCCCCATTGCTGATTGCTGATCTCCTTGAGGAAAACCTTATAAGGCTCAACCACACTATACTACTGACAGGCTATCTAGTAGTGACTCCACTGGCCTTTGTGAATGGTGCCTGTACCAAGCTTATCGTCTGCTCCTATGGCCCCTGTTCTCCATGGTCCGGCACAGCACCATTGATGGGATGGGCAAGTTTCTGTCCAGTGGATTCCCTGGTGGACCTTGATATAGGAACCAAGTACCCGTATCTACCTCAGGCTCTTAGAGCCCACTCTGCTTACCAAGCAGTGGGTTGCTGTCCACAGATCTGTTAACACGCTAGGCTCAGACCACAACTCATTCACACAAGCAGAACCAAATGGGCTGTCCACCTCTGGTCTATCCCAGTATGTTCAATTGGCCCAAACATGAGCTGTGCTTGAGTATTACCCACTGTTGGCTGCTACAGAGTCTCACTTGCCCCCTACCCCTCAACATGGCCAAAGGTGTGACTTCTCCTTACAGTAGGACCTGCCATCTCTCAGGCCTCTGGTAAGAGGCTAACCCAGTTGTCTTACCTCCAGAGCTGGCATCTTCTGTGTCAGGCCCATTGCTAGGCTGGAGCAGTCCTGGATGGGTCTGGCTAAGTCCTGTAGGAGGGGTCTGGGAGTCTAGTCTCTAGTGCTCCAACAGAAGTGCAAATGGGGAGGGAGTTTCACTGACAGGGAGAATGCTCCTTCCTCAGTCATCGCACAGCCTTCGGTATGTCCTCCCTTGTCTGCAGCACATTGTTTTACTGGTCAGTGTTGACTGCTTACAAAGGCAGGAAAGCCAGCATAGTCCTGAGGTGAAGTGGCTAGGGTATGGTGTTCATCCTGTATGGAGGGGCATTGTTTTCCTGATTGGGGTAGGAACTCAGACATGGTCTCTTTGCCACATGGATCTGCTCCTCCTCTGCCTGCCTTAGCCATCTATTTGGCCCCAGCAGTGATGTCCACTGCTTAACCTTACTCTTGAAAGCCCAGGACTGGCTGTATTCAACCTGCAGAAGTCTGAGCTTAGTGTCAGCTCTGTCCTGGCAGGACATGGCAGGGCAGCTTCATAAGCAGTGCTGACATCAGTCAAGGCCCTCTACTGGCTTCTCCATTCCTGGCCCTGTCTCTCACCCATTTGCCATTGCCATCTGGCCAGAACTGCAGGTGGATTCTTAGGAGCAATACTTGTGCATGGGGAGGTACTGTGACATCTCTTCTACTGAAAAGTTCCTAGCAAGTCTTCCTATTGAGTTATGCCCATTTCCTTATTGTGGCCCTGGGGTAGAAAAGTTCCCACCACTCTGCTTGTCTCTTCTGTTGACCCCTCCTGGTAGCTATGGCACTGTGTGTCCAGCTAGCCCAACTCTGAGCACCTGCAGCCCCAGCTTCCTCCACTTCCTTCTAGTACTATGCAGAGTGCCATGGCGTCATCTATGTCATTGATTCCACTGATGAGGAGAGACTGTCAGAATCCAAAGAGGCATTTGGTGAGTGTAGCATGGCCACTTCCGGAGGGAAAGAAGATGGAAGACCTACTTGTAGGGAGCTCTGTGGGAGGGCTTGGGAGGAGGAATGCACCAGTAGTCCAGTCCAGTCATGACCTCCTGGTATGTCTGTAACTGCCCTTGAGGGAAGCTGGGGCATATCCTGGGTGCCAGTGCCAAGAGGGCCATAGTCACACTTTTCTCAGGCTGTCTGGTATGCAAAGGAAAGGGTGGAAGGGAGCTAGCTGTGTGTCCACACCAGTGGGTCCTGGGAAGGACCTGCAGTCACGGGCAGGTCACAGGGTGCAAGGCATTCCCTTTCCTGCTTTTCCCAGAGAAAGTGGTTTCGAGTGAAGCACTGGACGGTGTCCCCATCCTGGTGTTGGCCAACAAGCAGGATGTGGAGGTAAGCCCCACAAAGCTGCTTCACAGTTCCCATCCCTCATAGCAAGAAAAGTGATGTGTATCTTCTCAGAGTTCCAGAGCCTGTGTCTGTCTCATTCATCCTAATCCTTCCCTTCTCTTGGGAACCACTCCTCCATACCCTCAGGACCTATACCTTCCTAGCTTCAGTTCTTCTCTGGGTGTCACCTGGAGCTGCTATTATTAGAACAGGAATATCCCTGTTATTTCATCCAGAGTGCAGGTACCACCTTCTTCCTCAAGGGAAGACAAGGGGCTTGTGGCTCTGTGCCCTGGAGAGCCTAAAGCAAGAAGACCCAGGTAAAAGTTCTGAGCTCAAAAAAGTGGGGGTGGAGTTGGGAGGACACCAGACACCCTGAGATGTGGTACTGCTGCTTTTGAGACTTAACTTACAAAACAGACTCTATAGAAAGAGCTGCAGAGGCCAAGGTGATATGGTAACCAGTATTTGGAGGGACAGGGAAGCCAAGGCAACTCTGTGTGTCTACCCTGTTCTGTTCTACTGGACCTGTTCCTACTCACTTTCCTGAAGACCTCCTCCACCTCCCTGCTCCTCTGTGTCCCAAAACTAGTAAATAGAGAAGGGCCTTTAATACAGGGAGAGGGACACATGTATTTCCTTGGATGAAAAGGGAAACATAGAAGCCCCTGAATGCTAATTGTGGCTTCTTCCCCCAGGGCCATGGGACCTGCCCCCCTTTCACCTGGGTTCCCAACTTAGTTGTGTCCTGCCTATAACTGCCCTTGGGGATGGTGGAAGTGCTTTCTTAGGAGCCATGTATGGACTTACAAATCCCTGGGCAAGGTACAACACCTTCACCACTGTGGTTTCCGGGAGGGTGCTGGAACCCTGGTCATGCTCACCCCTAGTGGTTCTTTGGATGAAGGGCAGTGATGGTCCTGACAGCCCGGTGAATAGGATAGATGGATGGAGCTAGGTGGTAGGGCTGTTCCTCAGAGCCTCACCTCCCCTGCTAGACCTGCCTCTCCATTCCTGACATCAAGACTGCCTTCAGTGACTGCATCTGCAAGATTGGCCGACGAGACTGCCTGACTCAGGCCTGCTCTGCTCTCACAGGGTGAGTTGAGGCCTCACTCTGTAGATTCCTCAGGGCCAAGATGGGCCCCACCTCACACGAATTGTCTCTGCAGCAAAGGAGTGCGAGAGGGCATCGAGTGGATGGTGAAGTGTGTTGTTCGGAATGTCCACCGGCCCCCACGGCAGAGGGACATCACATAAGCGACATCCAACTTCGATATCTCAGACACTTCGTCCCCTAGTGCTGCAAGAATGTGCTTCCTGCTGGCAGCTTCTGTGCCACCAGTCCTGGGGGTTGAGCTGGCATTGTTTTTTGGTTCTTTGATTTATGTTTTCTCTTAAACTTTTCTGTGTCTGGAAAAGTATAAGTATCTAGAGGCTTGTGCTGAGGGACATGGAACATGCAGGCTACCCTAGCATTACATGATCCCCCCAACCCCCACCCCCAATCTAAGCCCTACCTGATGCCTCTAGGGTCTGGAAACCTCCCAGCCTAGAGAATAAAGAGGGTTAGGGTGAGACCACCCTTAGGCTTGCCTGCCTAGCCCATTCCATGAGGGTAGCCTGGTTGAAATGCTTCTCTGTTAGTTGCCTTATCCAGCTTGCCTATAGTAGTAGCCAGGACTGATCCTCCTGGAGGTAGTGTAAGGGCTAGGCTTACTTGGAGAAATACCTAGCCCATATCCCAGAGGCCAGCATTGCCCCTGATTTTCCGTGTGAGTAGCAAGGGGTGACAGGGTCTTTTTGTATAGCCCAGGCTAACCTAGAACCCTCTGCTTCCTGCCCTCTATCTGCTAAAATTACAGGCATGGGACATCATTCCCAGCTTCTCTGAGTTTTAACATCCTTAGAATAAGGTTCAAGTCTCCCCCACTGACCCATTCTTACTGTGCTTTTATCAAAGCAAGGGAGAGGGCTGATAAGGAAAGGTTTGAAGATCAAATCCTGTTGGGTATACATTTGAGTACAAAGGTTTGGGTAGTATCTTTGAGCACACAGCCCTCCCCAGGCCAGATGCTGATGTTGCCAGCTCAGATGGTACCCTGGGTCCTATGTGTTTTGAGTTAAGAAGGCTGAGTCCCTACAGGGCCCAAGTCAGTGATATGCTGGGTTTGCATCTCCAGGTGGGGTGAGGTGAGGAGCCTGGGGCCAGCCATGCCCATGATAATAGCTGAGTCTTATTCCTTCCTAGTGTGGCCTGGGCAAGGTTATAAAATACAGTTTGGCTCCTGTTCAACTATCCCCTCAAGAAGGTAAAGCCTGGTTCTTTACCTTAGGCACAGTGGTTACAGCAGGAAGCTGCTATCCTGGGGTCCCTGCTGGGAAGGTGAGAACTCCCAGGAAGGTTTAGAGCTGTGGCTAGGCCATAGGCTCAAGATATAGTGGCTTGCTACCCCCCCTCCCCCCACAGGGTCTCCCTGTAGCCCCAGCTGTCCTGGAACTCTGTAGACCAGGCTCTGTAGACCATGCTGGCCTTGAACTCACAAAGATCCGCCTGCCTCTGCCTCCCAAGTGCTAGGATTAAAGGCTTAAAGGCGTGCACCACCATACCCAGCTGATATAGTGGCTCTTTAGCCAAGGTCAGGTCAGCTCTCCTATGACTCAATGGGAAGGAGTGGATGTATTCATCTGTGGGTGTTGTGATTCATGGGGCGGTCCCTGGCCAGTCCCAGGGATATGCTGTGGGCTGTGTCCCAGGACCAGCAAGAAGAGATGGGCCTCCAGCCTAGGAAGGATTTGGTTACCTTAGAGGGGCAGAAAGTGGCAGGGCCAGTCACTGGACAGTTACCGTAAGGCCTCCTCTAAGAGGCCTCCTCTAAGAAGGTAGTGGGCTACCTAGCCAGGCTCCTCCTGGAGGCTGCTCTGGAAACTAGGGGTAGGTTGATCTCAAAAGACAGGAAAACCAGGTTTGGGGAAATCCTCTAGCATGTGGACACTAGAAACTGTCCCATTAGTCATCCTGGCCATGTTCCCTCAATTCTGTCAACCACTGAGCAAGATTAGGGGCTTCATAAGGTAACCTTTGGGACACCGCAGGGTAAGCAGGGATGATCAAGGGTCTTCTACTAACCTTTGAACAGAATTGTAGTTTCACAGCGACTGGTTTACAAAATGAATGGCTTTATAAAAAAAAAAAAAACCCTGAAGTCTCCTGGTGAGGTTTGGGTGACAGTCATTGGGAATATAGAATAAAGTCTCGCAGGCAGGGAAGGGGCTCAGCGTGTTATAAGGAAGCGTGTGCGCAAGCGCCTTTGCAGTCGGGGCAGCCTAGCCTTATGAAGTGCCTGAAGCAGCTGTGGCAACAGTGCCTGATCCTGAGTTTCACTAAGCTTGGAAAGCTGCCATCTGAGCTGCAGCTGTAAGGCTCTGAGGGCCTCTGGTGGTGGTGAGCCTGGTTTCCTTGGGCTTACCAGGGCCTGCTGTAGCCGCTGCAGTCCTTTGAAGGAAATGTCCTGGAACGCCACAAAGTCCATAATGGCACGTTCACATTCCTCAGTCCCTGCAAAGGAGTTGGGGTTAGCCCATGTGGGTCACTAAGTTCGCAGAAGAGAAATACCTATACGCTTAAGCTATGGAAGTAGCTAACAAAGAATTCACATGGGAATGTCGAGAGGAACTTCATGTTAGAAGGCCCAATGGAAAGATCCTGGGGGCAGATAGATGGTGGGACTAAAGGTCTGACATTTCCTGCGAGGAGCCTCTGAAAAACTTGGGGGTGGTCCCATTACCCAGAGACAGTAGCATCCCCTTGGGGTAGCCAGAGTTCCCCTCTGGAGAGGAGCTACGGGGGTTCTGTGCCTGCACTACAAAGCTCCTGGAACCCATTCTTCAGTGGACCGCCCCACAGTTTCTGGCTCACCTGGCCCTCTGGTTCCATGAGGGAAGCTGGTGCAGCTGGTACACAGGGCATCTCGGGTGGAGGAACCTGGCACGTTGAGGGCCAAGCCTAGGGCAGAGCAATTTCGGTGAGGACGGCACTGCTCTGAACTTGAGCTGCTTGCTGAGAAGGTGCCTGTTGGGCACGGACCACACTGAGTGTTCTGGCTGGAGGTGCCTGGGGGAAGGGAAGAGTAGGTTTAAGGAGCTCTGGCCTGGTGATTTTTTCCTTCAGTTAACATCCCAAGCTCTCACAGCTACCCACCAGGGACAGTCACGCCGGCGCCGGGAGGACAAGATGCATGTTCTAGGCAGAAGCCGGCATGCGCGAAGTAACCTGGGCGGCAGCTACAGGCACGATTATGGGTGGTGCTGCAAGGCCGCACCTCCTCCTCATGCTCCCCGCAGATGACATTGCAATAACGGCAGCGCTCCAGATAGTTCCAGAATTGAGTGTAGTGGCGTGGCGGGCATGCAGCACACATTGTGGGGCGGTCCTGGCGACATGGCTGCTGCATGAATGTGCCTGGAGGGCATTGGTTGCACACTAGCCACTCCTGCGTCCTTGTGTCCTGCCATCGGTAGGTGGGTGTGTTTCCTGCCAGGGTTAGGGCCAGCAGCAGTAGGGGTGAGGCCCACAGCAGCCGCTCTCCTGGCCAGCACCTCACCCTCATGGTTACTGGAGCAGGCTAAGAACAGATCTGTACAGAAGCCAGACACCACCCAGCCCCTGAGCACTCCGCCTTGGATGCCAGGTGGCGCTATAAGTGTTGGGAAGGCGTGTCCAACTCCCACACAGTGGGAAGCCCCGCTTCCAGTGCCAATAGGCAGGGTGGTTCTTGCATGGGCAAGACCCCTCCTGGAGACGCCCATCTGCCCCAGCTGAGGGCCATGACTGGGTGAGGAGCAGTCTGTGGGAAGGACACCGGGCTGCCAAGAGCAGGGTGGGCTTCCCACTGGCCTGGAGAAGGGGATCCTCACAGGCCTTTGTCCCTCTTTTTGTTTTTCTTCTTTTTCCTTTTGAGACAGGGTCTTCCTGTAGCCTCAACTGTCCTGGAACTGACTATTTGAACAGGGTGGCCTTGAACTCGCAGAGATCCGACTGCCTCTGCCTCCCAAGTGCTGTGCCCACCATGCCTGGCTTCCCTCCACATTCTTAAATTCCCCAAACCCAGGACACACAAACACAATCCTGACCAGTTGGTTTTATTATATAGGGTGCCCTCCAGTAATCTGACATAGGCCCTGGGGGCACCACTTACAATACAGCCAGTGCTCTGGAGAGAAGATGGCTACTAGCAAACCTGCACCAGAACTGCCCGGTGGTTTCAGGCCCTCTCACAAGTAGGTTCAGTATCCACTGGAGAGCCAAGGGAGATGTGTGGAGGCCTGCTGTGAGTCACCCTGTGTCTTGGCCCACAATAGGAGGTAACAGGCCACATCAGGGCCTCCAGGGATGTCCACTGGTGCTCACTGGGGCTTCTGCCAGAAGACCTGTGTGATGCTCTGCTTCCTGTTGACAGCATGACAAGCTGGACACTTCCTAGAGGCCTATGGAGATACCTGCTGGGCATTGCAGCCTGGCTAAGAACACACCCTATCCCTCCACCACCAGAGGTGATGCCTGGCAGGAGTAGGAAAGGGCCAGACGCCAACCTGGAGTTGCAGTCGCCAGCAGGCCCAGCAGCAGTAGAAGTCACAGGAAGGGCACTGGAAGAGTACTGTGTCCTCTACTTCACAGCCTGAACACATGAAGCCTGCTACAGGGGGGCTGTATGAGCATACTCTGTCCAGTGCCCTGCCATGGCCAACAGTCCCTGTATCCCCTCCTACGGCTTACTCCACTCAGGTTTCATGTGCCCATGGGGTGGTCCTGGGGGCCATCTTGCCCCTGTGGTAGTATCATCAGAACCTGCACTCTGGTCTGGCATCCGTCTAAGGAAGGACAAGATCTTACTCTGCGTCTTCTCAGGTTTCTTGGACATCGAGGGTCCTGCAGACAGCAAGGAGTCCAAAAAGCATATGGGGCTTCCCTCCCTTTCACCCCCAGGTGCAGTGAGGGGCTCGGTGACAAGAATGGAGGAGTGGGCCCTCACCTGGTTCAGGGTTCCCATGGATGAGCTCAGAAGGTACAGTGACACTCTCCTCCTGAGGACCTGCCAACTGCAAGCCACAGCCTGTGGTAGGCAGGCCCATCAGGTCTGCACAGGTCCGCAGGAAGCGAGGCTTGTGGTATGGACGCACAAACATGCTGAATCCTGTGAGGGAGCTTTGCTCAGGCTCTCCCCTATTTGCAGAACACCCATGCCACCCTTCTTCCAGCAACCCTGCCCTGCCCAGGGCCTACGCACTCTGTAGCAGGGATAAGTCCTCAGGTCTTGCAGTGGTCAGTGCTGCCAGCACAGCCAACATCTTGTCTAGATCATCATCCTGTTTGTACACCCTCAGTGCTGCTATGAGCTGGCTACAGCCAGCAGAGCCCACAGCCTTTCGGACATCAGCCAAGTAAGCACTCACAGCAGACTGGCCAGGTTTCTGTATTCCAGATCCCATTTGTGGACAGCTGCTGGGGTCTCCTGGCAGGAGAGGTAGCACTGGGGGTCAAAAGGGACAGGGAGTTCTTCCCAACTCTACTTCCTCCTGGGAACCCCTGAAGAGGCTCCATATAAGCTGCTCAGCACAAGTGAAATGAAGGATCTCTCATGGTGGCCTATAGCTACACTGGTGGCTCTGGCTCACTACCAAACTGTAGCGTGGGCCTCTTGAAGATTGTCGTTCTACCTGGGATCTTTAGGAATCAGGTACCTTTGGGGGGCAGCTGGATGGACATGTGGGGCCTCCCCTGGTTCAGGTGCTCTCCAGGGTCCAACTGCCTGTCCACGCCTTCAGATAAGGTCAGCTTGGACTCGGGCTCCCTCCTTCCTAAAGAAACATACTCCTGAGACTAGGCTTCATAAACCTTAGACCAGGAAGGGACCCTGGGGAAACTAAACACATCACAGACCTGTCCACCTAGATGGGACAGCCAAGACTTCTACCCTTAGACCTGAGGGTAGAGATAGTGGGGTCCAGCTCAACCCATGAGTCTAGGCACCAGGCACCTCAGTGGGTAACTAGCCCAGAGGGTGGGTCTTCCCAATCAGATAAGGCCACTCTGGCACACTTGCTCCGGGGAACTCTAGGGTAGGATGCTCTGCATCGAGGATGGAGAACAGGCACCACCTCTGTGGACGGAATCAGCTCAGCTGTTCAGACAGTTGCTTACTAATCAAGGCCGATTATAAACCTAACTCCTCAAAGGCAGGTCTCTCTTAGATGCCTGGGCTGGGAGCAGAGCTCACCCAACAAATAGTGCCACCCTTTTGTAACAGGAGTAGGAAGGCTGGCCAACCAAAAGCCTATGAAGCATTTTTTTTTTTTTTTTTTTTATTTTTTTTTTTTGTCTTTTCAAGACAGGGTCTCCCTGTAGCCCCAGCTGTCCTGGAACTCACTCTGTAGACCAGGCTGGCCTTGAACTCACAAAGATCCGCCTGCCTCTGCCTCCCAAGTGCTAGGATTAAAGGCGTGTGCCACCAGGCCCTGCCTTATGATGCCAATTATACCCACTTTAGAAGCTACCTGCCCTTCAAGTCTGAGATTGAGGGTCTGGCCTGGGACCTTGCTCACTAGTAGAGTCCTGTGCTGGCTGTGGTTGTGCTCCACAGGGAAGGTTATGTTCTGGCTGATAGCCACAGCCTTGGCCTGTTAGCTGGAAACAGATCTCCTCGAACTGCTGCTTGTGGTGGGGTCGTACAAACTGGTAGAAGCCTGGTGGAAGAGGTTGTCTGAGCTTATAGGCTCTATATACTGTGATGGATGGGCTGGGGACTCTATGGATCATGCCCCACCACCCACCAGGACCTTTCTCTAGGAACCAGAAACAACCTTGGGTCCAAGTGGACCTCCTGGCAAGTCCCATCCTGCAGCTGTGTGTTATCCCTATGATAGGAGGTCTTTATAGGCAGGGGTACCTTTGAGTAGGGTGTGCTTCTTGGGGTCCTCAGCAAAGAGGCAGGTGAGAGAGGCCACCATGGCTTCAAAGTCATCAGAGTTTTTGTAGTGCTGCAGGGCCTGGGTAAAGGTGTCGAAGTTGGCTTGGCTCAGTGCCTGCTTCACAGCTACCATGAACAGCTTGGCTCTACCTGCCTGTGTACTAGCTGCTGGCTCCTCCTGTGAAATGTATAACCAAGAGCCCCATCAGGGTCAGCCCATCCCTCCTGCCCTGGAGGCAGCACAGAGCCTAAAACTCTATAAAAGGACAGTGCTGCCTGTGAGCCATCTACCAGGGTAAGGAGCAAGGAAGGCTTCTGAAGAAGCAAAGTCCAGTCCTGGGAATCTGTGTGGTTCACTGCACTGCACCACAGCAGGTGCACCTGTACAGTGAAATACTTCTCAGTAGGATGTACCCCACTTCAGAAAAACTCAGACCCGGGGGCTGGAGAGATGGCCTAGCGGTTAAGAGCGCCGACCGCTCTTACAGAGGACCCAGGTTCGATCCCCAGCACCCACATGGCGGCCGAGAACCGTCTGAAACTCCCAATTCCAGGAGAACTCCAGTTCCAGGGGAATCCGACACCCCCCTCTGACCTCCGCGGCATTGCACGACATGGGTGCACAGACCTGCATGCAGACAGTACATTCATACACATACAGAAATAAATAAAATTAAAAAAAAAAAAAAAAAAAAAAAAAAAAAAGAAAAACTCAGACCCATAAGGAACTATATAAACCAAGGCAAGGATGATGGTTCAGGCAGCTGCCACCTCTACCCTGTCCAGCCATCAGAAGAGACCGAGGCCCTTCACAGCCAGCCCATTTCCTGATGCACTAACAGTCCTGGGCACTGCCTGGCTCTCCCCAGAATCAGAGAGATAAGGACAAGGCACACTCGGGGCTTTCCACAGGGAAGGGGCTTCCTCACTCAGGCTGTAATTCAACTCTTCATCTAAGACTAGGAACATATTGCACCTCCTCACAGGCAGTTCAGAGTCTACTTAGGAAAAGCCAGCACCAAGTACTATGCTCACTATGGTGGGGGTCAGGGAACCATGACCAGCCTTGGGCCCCAATCCAAATATGCATAAGGGCCAGGTCAGACTCTTGCTAGACAAGAAAAAGGTCTCAAACAGGGCAGGTATAGTGAGTGGCACATGCCTCTAATACCAGCAGTTGGGAGGTAGAGGCAGGAAGATGGGTAAGTTCAAAGTCTTCCTTGGCTACATAGTGAGTTTGAGGCCAGCTTGAGCTACATGAGACCCTGTCTCAGAAAATACAAATTTAGGAGCAGGAGTCCTCATGTTGACCACCTGGAGCTGCCAGGCTGTCAACATGACAGCTGTTCAGAAAGCCTCACCACACCTCTGCTTGGTTAGGGGCCATGGGTATCAAGGGTGAGATACCCACATATGCTTATAAGCAGCCAGCATGGCTGTAGGGAAGGCAGACATACCGGATGGCTGACCAGCCTGACCTTCTTCCTTCCTCCTCTCTGCTCAACCAACAGCCTCTTCTCACACTGGAAGGACATGGTGGAGCCACCAAGTGCCTAAGGGAGACAGAGCTGTGGTTCCAACCCAAGCCCAGAATGCCCAGAGCACCTGTGACATCCTTCTGGCTCCCTAGGATCCCTGACTGTGGCATGAACAGAGGCCTGTAGGGAGAGGATATCATCCTCGAACCCTCGTAGTAATGTTAGGATTCTGTCCCTTTTATGTTATGCTCCCAGCCTCTGTGGCTTGCAGGTAACAATGTGAGAGGCTCAGGGAGGACAGGATTGTGCTGTCAGAGACTGGGGCTCATGCCAGGGCCCTCCAGAGCAGGAATGGAGGGAAGGAACTCCAAGTCAGATCTAGGAATTTAGGGGAAGAGGAACTTGAGATCCCACTCACACATCCCAGGTGCAGAATAAGACCAGCTTTGGATACAGCTGATAGCAGGAAGTCCCAGATTTTGAATGGACTATGCCAGACTAACCCACCAAAGAACCATAACATGGTGGTGGGACTACTGGAGCTTGCCTGGCGATGAGGCATGGGACAGCAGAGGAGCTGAATCATTCACCAGCCCACCTGTATTTTGGGAAGAGGGTCTAAAGGGGCAAGACGGGATTGAAGAAATGGCTCAGAGGTTAAGAGCACTGGCTGCTCTTGCATAAGACCCAGGTTTAGTTCCCAGCACTCACAGGGCAGCTCATAACCATCTATAACTCCAGTTACAGGGAATCTGACACCTTCTTCTCTGCAGGCACCAGGCATGCATGTGGTACACATACATATACACAGGTAAAACATATACAGAAAAATAAAAACAGTATATAAAAAGAGACCCTACCTCTCAAAAATAAAAATAAAAGGACAAATAAAAGGCCCATGATGGAGAATGGGAGGGGGCCAATCCCATGCCCAGACACACTCATCCAGCCCCTCACCTGCTCCCCTCCAGCTGCCCCAGCTTTCTGTTCATTGTGCTCCAAGGCAGCTAGCAGCCCCATGGGCCTGGGCTGGGCAGAGCTTGCCTGCTGCTGGTACTCTACACACAGGCTGCTCTCAGGGTCCCCAACAGCTGACAATCCTGAAGAAAGATGAATGTTGACAAGAAACCTTACCACAGAGTAAAGTCATTCCCTCAGTCATGTATAGCTCATACCCAGCCCCACACACCTGTGGACCGCTGCCTTAGGCTGGGCACATGTACGTCAAGGCTCATGGCTTTCTTGGTGGAGAGGGAGCTAGACGATGTAGCCACCCTAACAGCAGCTTCTCCTTCGATACCACTTGAGATCCCAGCCTGGAGGGCTGGGACAGGCAACTATAGAATCAGATGAGTGGGTTGTACCCATAGCTCCTTAGAGAAGGGACCCCGTCCCTCCCTGAGGCCACAGGCAGGCAGCTGAACACTTGGAGCTTACAGTTTTATGAGCAACACGGAAGAACTGGGCCACATCTCGGATGACATGACCGAAGTTGTCATACACCTTGAGGTATGGGCGCACCCAGGAGGGCAGCTGAGCCCTGGCATCAGCATAGGCAAACCTGGTGGGTATGTGGTGTCAGCCTGAGTCTTCCTCTACAAAGACTAAGGGGCACCCCTGCCCTACAACCAGATCATAGCACTCAAGCCTCAAAGCCAAAGACTAATGATCGGCTGCTATAGGCCTCATACAGGGAAAGAGGGTCCAGGGTCTAGAAAGGGGAAGAAGAAATGGGGATGACTACGGAGCCCTCCTTATACCTGTGGTCACACAGAAAGACAGCCCCATAGTCATGCCGGTGTCGGATGACTCGCCCAATAGCCTGGTTCACAGCCCTAGATGCCTGCTGCCGGTACCACTCCTGACCAGAAAGGAACTAGGGTACAAGAAATTTTGGTCACAGGAGACCTTGGTCCCCAAAGTTCCCTGCCCACCCAGCCCTGAGATATCTTACCTGGCCTCCAGCCCCGCTCCTGCCTCTCATCTCATCCAAGAACTGCATCTTAAGGACAACCCGGGGGTCCATTCTCGGGGGGTATGGAAGGCCCGTGACAATCACACCACGTCCATTCATATCTGAGAAGTCCAGCCCCTCGCTAGCCTAGGGCACAGGCAATGGGTACTCCTTTCCCCTGCTGGCCTCTACCCAGGCTTAGAGTCTGCCCATGCCCCAACCCTCTCAGTCACCGATTCCAGGTATTACAGGGACAAGAGGACATTCCATCATTAGGTCAATTCTACAGATCAGGCCATACTAATTCTGCCTCACTCAAAACCTCCTGTCTGATTTTGGCCTTGGTTCCTAGTGCCCAGTAGGGCCTGTAGCACTACTCCCTACTAGTGTGTTTGCTGGATGTGGGATCCAAGGAAAACAGGTAGGTAAGGGGAAGGAGGAAGATGACCTACAAAGACCTCACCTTGCCCCTGCACACTGCTAGGAAAGTGGCTCCACTAGATCCAGGGGAGGCAATTTGCTGGTAGTAGGCATCAATGACCTAGAAGGAAAAGATGGTCAGTCAGGTTTAAGTCCCTGTCCTGTCTTCCTTCTCAAGTGAGACCCCAGATCTTATTTTCTGAGGTAAAAAATGGTCCCAACTGGGTGGGGCACCAGGGTTTCTAAAAGCATCTTCAGGACCCAATTACCAGTAGAACCACACCCCACATCCAGAACCTGCCCAGTACTTCCCAGAAAACACAGGGAACTGCACTGCCAGGGTGGCTGCTGGGTCCTGAGGACTCAGACAGGAAGGTCAGCTGCTATTATCACCATGCAAAACCATGTCAAGGCTTCCTAAAAAGTTACACCCCCAGGATCCTAGAAGCAGCAGCAGCCTGGAGTCCCTGGTCAGAGACAGTGGCCAGCCTGAGGCTTCAAAGGGTGGCAGAGGTAGGGTACCAGCTGAACCCAGCTGCTAGCCTGTCACAGACCTCTGAGAAGCTGCCTTTGTTCCTGGGCTCCACAAACAGAGGCTTTAGTGCTTCCACCTTCTTGGCCAAGTCGTGGGCCTATGGGAGGAAGCCAGGATGTAAATGGACACGTGGGAGCTGTTGCAGTGCTGCTAGCTCTGCCCAGCCACCTTGCCCAGACTTTCAGCCATTTGGGGGGCTCCCTCCCCGTTAGGAGGACAATAGAGAGGACGCACCCGCCAGAACTCCACACTTTTCTCCATGACAGGGTAGGAAGGGAAGAAGACCAGAAGCCCATGGGGTACCACGCGAGCGATGTTGCCTAGAAGTGTCATGGCTGTAGTCAAGGCAAGCCTTGAAGTCTGCTAAGGGACCATGTTGCTCTCAGGAGTGGGGAGTAGAGTATGCTGGGCCCCCAGACCCCATGAAATGGAATGGGGTAAGCCGGGCATGGTGGCGCACGCCTTTAATCCTAGCACTTGGGAGGCAGAGGCAGAGGCAGGCAGATCTTTGTGAGTTCAAGGCCAGCCTGGTCTACAGAGTGAGTTCCAGGCCAGCTGGGGCTACAGGGAGACCCTGTCTCAAAAAGACAAAAAAAAATATATAGAAAATCAGAGATGAAAAAAATCATTCCCAGATTCCTTCTCTGAAGCCAGCATCACTCTAATACCAAAAGCCAGGCAGGATCAACATAAATAGAAATAAATAAATGAATAAATAAATAAATAAATAAATAAATAAATCTATAGACCGATATTCTTAATGAATGTAGATGCAAATGGCCAAAGTTCTCAAAATTTTTGCAAGCCACATACGCACGTATGCACAAAGGTCCATCCGACTAGTGCTAAGGGTGATTAGTACCTCCAGTAGGGGTGGTTCAACATACTTAAATCAGTAAATGTCATAAAGCACATAAACAGACAAAGACAAAAAATTTCCACGAGCATGGTCATCTCAATTGATTGTGGAAGAAGGTCCTTCAAAAAAATTCAACTGTCTCATGTTTAAAAGTTCTAGGTAGGGAATTGGAACGGGAGTGCAACTATACTCAGTACATAATTAAAGCTAAATTACAACAAATATCCACATGCCAACATCATTATAACAACTGGGGTAAAATGAGAGCAATAGGTTCCCCTAAAAGTCGGAACCTGCAACAGACGGCCAGCCCTATCTCCACCTCGCTGAACAATATAGCGACTTGAAAAGGCTGCTAGACAATAAGACAAGAGAGAAGTTATGAATAGCTAATGGGAGAAAAAAAGGAGGAGGTCAAATCATATCGCAGTTTTTGGGCGAGAGAATGATATAAATTATAAGGGATGCCAAAAATTCCATCTCCAGAAAAAAGCCTAAATGAGTAACTTTGCAGTAGAGTGGACATGTTTACAAAAACAAAAACACAGTATCCTTTTCTTTAATGCCAAAACAACTGATAATTAACAAATAATAAAATAATTCAAAAAAAAAAAAAAAAAAAATTCTGAAACAACTTGACCAAGGACACTAAAAGTACTCTGCAAGTTAAATTTAAATCTTTGAAGAAGAGATTGAACAGACTCCAGAAGATGGAAGGACCTCAACCCATGTTTATGGATTGGGAGAATTAAGATAGTAAAAATGACCATTAGCTCCCGAAAGTAAATATATAAATTCAGTGCGATCCCAATTAAAATTCCCATGACTTTCTTCAAAGAACTAGAAAAAAATCCTAAATTCATTGGGAAAAACAAGGGACTCCTGACAGCCAAATTCGAATTCTTAGGCAAAAAGAGCGAGTGGCAATGGGAATCACGATACCAGACTTCAGACTATAGTACAGGGCTATAGACATAAAAAAAAATGCCTGGTACTGACACAAAAACAGACGCATTGAATAATGGAACAAAATTGAAGAGTCCAAACGTGAGGCACATGCAATGTTAGCCACCGTCATATTGGACAAATTGGCTAAGAGTCTCAAGGCAGACAAAGAGTATCTTCAGCTAATGGTGCTGACAAAACTGGATACACGTTAGAAGAATAAATATAAACACCTCCCTTTCACCTTGTGCAAAAATAAACTCCAAATGAGATCTCACTGTGAAACCTGAAACTGAAATTATTAGAAGAAAACCTTGGCATAATCTACAAGACATAGGTGTGAGGAAAGACTTTCTAAATAGACCAGCAGTTGCACGGGAAATAAGATCAACAATCAACATGTGCGACCTCATTAAACTAAAAAGCTTTATCCTGTACATTGAAAGAAACAATCAAATAACTGAATGGGAGGAAACCTTTAACAGTGACGCAGAAATGTGACATGAGATCTACATACGGATTATATAATTACATAAATTACTCAAAAACAAAGGAAAAAACAAAAACAAAAAAAAAAAAAAAAAAAAAAAAAAAAAAAAAAAAAAAAGAAAAGTAAGAAAAAAACCTAATACAGTCGCAAGGGGAGGGGGGGAAGAGAGAAAAGTTAGGAAGTAGTGAGAGGTTGGAGAGATAGAGAGAGAGAGAGAGAGAGAGAGATATCTCCAACTGGCTCAAAGCACAATGAGCACGAGGCAACATACTTTTTTCAATCTCAGGGAGGGTCCTATAACCCGGGGAGATCTTAAAACAGAACAATTTGATCTTTGAGTGCCAGTGTACTCGCAAGTAGAACAAAAAAATAAAAAAAAAAAAAAAAAAAAAAAAAAGAGAGAAAGAAGAGGGGAGAGAGAGAAAGTGAAAATACAGGGGAGAGGAAAGAAGGGAAGGAAAGAGGGAGGGGAATGGGAAGAGGAAGGAAGGAAAAGAAAAAAAAAAAAAAAAAAAAAAAAAAAAAAAAAAGAAATGGAATGGGGTACAGGATCCAGGATAAAGGCAGTTGTGGGCAAGGACTTCCTCAGGGACAGAGAATCTTCTATGAAATAGCACTTACCCAGAGCCTTCCCCAGAGAAGACAAGCACTCCTCTGAAAACCTGCATAATCAGAGTTTGCTGCCATGAAGGACATAGACCTCAGCAACCCTCAACACTGCAAAAAGGCTCAGATACCAGGACCCTCTTACCGTTTATCATAGGCAGAGCTCAACTGGACTCCATCAGGACCCCTTGGAACAACCCCTACCCAGAGCTGGTTCCTGTCAATGACGTGTGGGTTTTCCAGGCAGACTGGGAATGGACTGCACATAGCCAGAGGAAACAGACATGGATAGTCCCTGAAGTCTGAGACCTTTCAGGACCCTGGCCCATTTGAGGCTTTGAGTTTAGGCCAACACCCCTATCCCCTACTCATTACATTTCTAGTGTTTTGACCTCTAGCCAGGGGTGATTCATACATTTGCATCTCCAGGGCGAAGGAAGACAGTGGGGCCAATGTGCCACTGGTGAGGATAAGGGTGCGAACTCCTTGGTAGACCAGCTCACGCATGCTGTGGCCAGGACTGAAGCACCAGTAGCTCAGTACCTTCCCTGCCAGAGAATTAGGTATGAGGACAGGGCTGGGGTCCATTCTCCTCCTCACTCACTCTATTCAGCAGGCAAGCCACTCATAGTCACATAGGCCCAGGTGTATACATCAGGACAAAAGACCAGGTCTGAGCTGGAGCCTGCACAAAGGCCTACAGGCTAGCCCTTCCCCCAGGGGTCCAGGAAGCAAGAAACTTGGCCCAGGAGGACAATGGTGAATACCAAGAACCTCAAACTTCTGCAGAAACCGTGACATGTGGCACTGGGATTGGAGCCACTCTGCCAAAAACACACAGGAAGGAAGCAGCATATAAACCCCGACATTCCAAGTATGATGGCTAAAGAAGGGGGCAAATTCCCAGACTTTGGTCACATCAGAAGCAGGCAAGCAATGCCTGACCAACTAGAATACCACTGCTCATGCCCAGTCATCTCTGGAAGCTCCGGAAATTAAGACGCCAGAAGAACAACTTAAAAAACACTGAAGACAAAGCCAGATGCCAGTAGAGCCCACAGCTGATTTCCTAGAAAAGGCAAAGCCTCTTTCTCAGGGAGAAGTCTTTCCATCCTGGGATAGAACCTGCCCTGCCTGGGGCTGCCTCAACAGCAGTCCACCTCAATGAGTAATTTCCTATAAACATCCTACAAGAAGAGCTACCTTTGAGAAATCACATGATTTCAGAGGTAAGAATCATACCCTACTTGACCCCCTCAATACCGGAGCACCCCACCAACCTCCCATGGAAAATTGTTCACTGAGATCACCACAAAGACAAAAAAGCCAGCCAGAGGATATGCCTATCATATAGGATGGTGGTGGTTCTTCCTGCTGAAAAAGGCCACTCTATACTATAGGAAGGCCAGTGGAGGCAGAAGCATACCACAGCTCCTGCTGACCACAACCCACTCCTAACTCTTCTTCCCTCTAGGTAAGGCTGACTACAGCATCTAAACAGTCAGCCACCTGCCCCTCAGAAATGACCTGGGGCCTGGAGTAGGGCAGCAGGGTCTCGAAGGCCCTGGTCACAACACTCACTAAAAGAAGGCTAACATCCATGCCTTACTATACAGGTTAAAGTTAATGTATCTTGACATAAAGAGGTATATTCTGAGTCATGTGTAGTGGCATCTGGCTTTAATCCCAGCACTAGGATTGCAAAGGCAGGCAGATCTCTTTGAGTTCAAGACTAGCCTGGTCTACATATCAACTTCCAGGCTAGCCAGGGAGATATAAAACAACAAAAATTAAAAAAAAAATTTTTTTTAAAAAGAAGTGTATCCTGGGGTAGCAAGATGGCTTAATCGGTAAAGATGACTGTTGCCAAACCTGATGACCTGAGTTTACTTCCAGGACCTCCCAGGAAAGAATTGACTCCTACAAGCTGTTCTTTGACCCCCATACATGCAACATGCCATGCATGTGCACACACACAAAATACATAAAGCTCCAGTGGATAAGTCCAAACCCATGTTCATACAAATGGCCCTGGTTAATCTTGGTGGGGCATAAAACAAAAGGAATATACAAAAAAATGAGAAGAGGATGGGCAGGGGTGGTAGTAGACCAGGAGCAAAAATGGTCAATATATAAGACATATATGTACAAAATTCTAAAGAAATGTATCCTGAGTGGGAGAGAAGAGGCGTTTGTTTATAGGACCCTGGTTCTGCCATTGACCCACTGGGTGACTCAGGCAGGTAACAGTGCTTGGGGATTCCTCCAAGGTCTCTAGCTTTCAGAAGGCAAATTAGACCAAAAGTGTGCCTGACTCTAGGTGTGACAGCACCAGTGTACAGAGGGTAAGGGTGGGCAGGTCAGCCTTCCCACGTTGAAGGACTGTACCTCGTTTCCTGGATGTAGTGGCGCTCCAGGCATCTGACCGCTGAGCTGCCCTCCGGTGGCTGGTTTCAGGGTGTACGTGCACCTGGAAGATAAATGTCCAAACGTACCTGCCCAGGTCCTAGAGGCAGCCCTACCCACACGTCTGAGACCCCTAGACTTGCCCACATCCTGGAAGCTCCTCCCACCTTGTAGGACTGTGCAGCACCCAGCCCTGCCACAATACCAGGGCTGCCCTCAGCGGGGTCCACACTGAACACGATCTGAAAGACAAGGCAGTACATAAGGGTCAGGGACCTGAAGTGAGAGCACAAACACCATCATGTGGAAACCTCCAGCATGCAAAAGCCTCAGGCCACTTTGTCCTTTTCTGAGTTACCTACTCAGAAGGACAAACAACCGGGGGCCTCATCTGCCTACCACCACACTGGACAGCATACCCAGGCTGAGTGGCAGGCAGCAGCTCACTCCTGCTGTCCCCTCCTCCAGGTGGCTCTATATCTTTCTGTGCCCCCCCAACTGGGAGCCACCAGCATACTTTAGAAGTGCCAATAGCCGAGAGGTCTTTATTTGGTTGATTCAGCCACTCTCCCCTCCACAATTCTTGGGGCTCTAAACTCATCTAGAAATTTAACGTAGATGCTAAGATCATGGCAGGATTCCTAAAGACTGTAAATAGACTGAGTCCAAATTTACCTGGCAAAGGAAATGCCAAGACAATTTACAGGTCTGAAAAGGAATTTGTTCTGGCCAGTATCAAAACTTACTGAACTACAGCAAATGAGAATGAGCCAAGAAACAGTAATGACAGCAGCAGCCTGAGGTCAGAGAGCAAAACAGTTTGAAGAAGTGGACACTTGCTACCCAGGCCCCTCAGAGAATGGCAGATGAGTCTTCAAGCTCAGACAGCCATGCAACTCTACAGAAGACTTCAAAACCAAAGGAGATCAAGTGCAGGTTAGAAGGCATAAGCCTGAGGCACTAGGCCTCTGACAGAAAGGAAAAGTCCACAAGGACAGACAAGGCAAGTGGAGGATATGCATATCATATGGTATGGACACATGGGACTTACAGGACCTGCCAATCAGCAAAAACAGAGCCAGATCAATGAAGCATCAACCACAGTGAGAAGCCAGAACCATCTACAGGCCAATGGAAGTAAATGAGAGACCTGCAGAGGGACCAGTGAAGTGTTACACATGCCCCAGACTCGTCTCTCACAGGGACTTCTTTGCACAGACCCCTTCTCCTGGAGAGGCAGCTTGTCACCACTGCTGCTGGCCTTCCTCACCAGACAGCTCCTCCTTCACTGTGCTTCCTGGTTTACCCCATATAAACTGATAACCCCAGACTCTCATCCCAGGGGTCTCCTGGTTTGTGTACTGCTATGAGTGGAAGAACTCCATTCTGCTCATTGCTCAATAGGGCCTGTGGTTGGCTGTTCAGGGCACTATTGTGCCAGCCTTCTGTAACAACCAGCTTCCCACATGGGCTGGGTGAACAGGATCTTGTCTTCTTCCAGGGCATTTCTATGTCTGCCTGGGCTCTTGGCCTTCAGGTTATCAGCAGCTACTGCCTTGAACCTTCTAAGCTGCCTCCTCTCTGATGGGGAATGGGTCTCTGAACCCTACTTGAGGAGTCTAGAAACACTTATTCACCATGAACTGAATTAGCCAGGAAGAGCACAGCTCCCTGAATCCATGGCAACCATGGGTTCCTCCTAGAATCCACAATGCTTTTTCATTTGTTTGTTTTTGAGACAGAGTCTCATTATGTATCACTGATTTTCAAACAAAGAACAGAAGACAGCTCAAGATGACACATCACCTGGGTTCAGAACGCTTAAAAGGTTTGCAAGAGATATATATAGAGGGAAGAGGAATCAACAAGAATCCTAGGTGACTAAGAGAATGGCACCCCACCTAAGCAGGATAGAGTGGGATAAGGGGAAAATCTCACTCCACAATGTGAGTGCGTGTGTGCAGGTACATGTGTGTGAATGTGTATATGCATGAATGCCCACTACATGTCTGATCCAGGTGAGCAAGGGGGAGGGTGATTCCAGTCTGGCAGCTGCTGGCCCTAGCTCTAGCTGATTCTTTTCTGCCTGACAAGGTTTGGCTGGCACTCTGACTCTGAGGTACACATTCCCATGTACTGACAGAAACCCTTGGCACCTGTAGTTATGCAGGAAGCAGCTATGAGATGAGCAACTCACCAGTCACCTGTTCTGCAGCTGAGGATCTAGTTAGCACAGCACCCCAAGATAGGTAGGGCAAGGAAGCTGCCAGGGGCCTTTAAAGCAGCTGCCAGAGGAAATTCCAAACCACCAGGTAAGGGGGTCTGAGTTCAAAAGAGCTTGGATAAGGGAGATACCTCCTTCATAAATGGAGAGTGGAGAACCCCATTCCAGAAAGGAGAGAGGTTGTACTGCTTATATGAGCTCTCTAGGTCTGGGGGCAATAGAGTGGCTGTAGCTGAGGTTAAACTTAATGCCCACATGAGAAAGGGCAGAATGAATTACTGGGAGCCACTTTCTGACATAGAAAGCAGTATGCTTGGCAGGAGCTGGGCTTCCCACACTGGGGGCCAAGCATACTGGAAGACAAGATGGCACAGTGGCCCAGCTAGGGGTGGTATGGGGGCTCCAGGCATTGAGAAGCCAGAGACCCACTAGTCATGCACTGGCCACCATCCTGGGAACCAGAGGCCTGGGCATGCCTCCTGTACCCCTGGAGAAGTAATTGGAAGGGAGAGCCCAGTCTACCAGGAAAATGGCATACTGGAATTTTGGTCCTCCCACAAAATGTTGGCAGTACTCTTTCCATTCTAATTCTGAACTCATAAAGTGGAAGGCTAAGGCTATGATGTCCCTTATCACAAAGCTGGCTTTGGGGAAGCAGGCCTAAGCACAAACCCAACTGCCTTTCTTGCCACATGTGTACCTGGCCCCTTGCCCAGGTCTGACCTCACTGAGAAGGCAGCACCTGGCTCACTGTGGCCTACAGCTCCAGGCCCAACAGGATGAAGGGCAGCTACACCATAATTACAGATTGGCTGAGGACCTAGGCATTCCTACTGCCTCTCCAGTAGGACTCACTGAGTGATCACAAAGCCAGTGCACCTCTTGGCCACTAGGTACAGGCTCCAGTGGCTTGGAGGTATAGCACGGACAGAAGCAACCAAGTAGCTTCACATAGTACCATATAAATAGGGGCTGCCCAAGCTTCAATTTCCTCCAGGATCAACAGTCCCCAGCCAGGAATTGCAAGATGTGCTACTAAAAACCTAGCAAGGCTTAGCAGAATTGCCTAGAGCCCCCAATACCAAGTTTGCTCTCAACTACCTGGTCAAGCCTACCTTGTCCACTATAACTGAGGACAGAGCTGCACTGGATCTGAGGACAAGTGCATGGCACACAGACAAGAGGGGTCGGGGCTGGAGAGATACATCAGCAGTTAAGAGCACTGACTGCTCTTGCAGAGGACCCAGGTTCAATTTCCAGCACCCACATGGCAGCTAACAATCATCAATCCATAATACCAGTTCCAGGGGATCTGACACCCTCTCCTGACCTCTTCTGGCATTGAAGGACACAGGTGCACCTAACTATATGTAAGCAATACACTCATATACAGGAAAAACAGTAAATAAAAAAATTTTTTTTAAAGAGGAGGGGTTGGGGCTGGAGAGATAGCTCAGTGGTTAAGAGTACCGACTGCTCTTGCAGAGGACCTGGGTTTGATTCACAGCACCCACATGGCGGCTAAGAACCATCTTTAACTCCAGTTCCAGGGGAATCCAATGCCCTCTTCTGACCTCCGCGGCATTGCACAACACAGGTACACCAACCTACATGCAGACAGTACACTTATATACATAAAAAATAAATATATAAATAAATAATTTAAAAAAAAAAAAAAGGAAGGGTTAATACCAAAACAGCTCAGTGAAAAGAAAAGACTTGAAGAGAAAGGGTCCAGATGTCTCTGCCAGGGCTCCACAGAATAACCTCTGTGTCAATGGCTCCATATCTGTCTCTCCTATCTCATTCTCCTCCTGCCAGAGACTGACAGACCATGGCACCAATAGGGCCTCTGTTTATCTTTCCCCTAAGAAGCCACCCAGAAGGTCATTTGTCCCTAGATTTCTCCCAGTCTGAAGCCATTTGGAGCTAAGTCTGACTATAAACAAAGAGGTCCTGCCTTAGCCCAACAGGACACTGGCAGACTTCTAATAGCTCCTGATCCTCACTCTTCTTTTTATTTTTATTTTTTGGTATTTTTGAGACAGGGTCTCCCTGTAGCCCCAGCTGTCCTGGAACTTACTATGTGGACCAGGCTGGGCCTTGAACTCACAGAGATCTACCTGCCTCTGCCTCCTGAGTGCTGAGATTAAAGGTGTGCACCACCACACCCAGCTTGATCTCACTCTTCATAGAACTCTGATCCTAGAATGCCACCATGCATGTGTCTGGCAACTGAACATCTAAGCATGGCCAGATCTGTCCTCTACTCACCTCATCTAGGTCTACCACTAACTTCAAGGTAAAAGGAGTGGAGCTTAAGCATCTGTTAATCAGAAACGTGTTATAAAGACCTTTGTCTTGTCTCCGAAGCCCGTTACCACTTTCATCAGACAACAGACACCCAATAGTTGAAAGCAGGATCCTACCTGGATGATATCCATGAGCTTCTGTAACCCAACCGTGTTGGTGAACACACCAGTACCTGTGGAGCATCAGAAAGCTGACATCCACGGAACCAGAGGAGGTGCTGAATTCCTTATGACAAGGAGCCAGCACACTTTCTATCTCCCGTCTGCTAACGTAACCAGCCTCCCCATAACTGGACTCACACGTGGGATGTGCTAAGGGAGGGAATCTGACCTGCTGGTCCCTGTATCAAGGCAACAGCCAGATTGAGAATCTTCCTAATGGAGCATAGGCTTCCAAGAAGCCTCTGTGGTCAGTGTGGCTGGGGGGGGTGGGGGGGCGCGGCGGACACGGACACGGACACGGGACGGGACGATGGACGATGACACTGCCATTCCCCAGTGCCTGGCAGATGCTGCTGCTTCTGGCATTGTGAACCTCTCAAGACCCCACTCAGTAGAATAGGGTTCCACAGAGGAGTCCATAGAGTCTGCCCCAAGGAAACTGGCTCTCCCAACTAGGCAAAAATGGAAACTGGAAGCAAGGGGGAGACATCAGAGAGGCCCATAGCTTACTGCATCCACTAAGGCCTCTACTGCTCCTCCTTAAAGAGGAACTAATTAGGACATACTATAGTAAGGACATACCAACAGCAAAGCTGCAAAAGAGTATAATGGTTTACCAAATGTCACTAGTGCTTCCATGTCTCAATCAGAAAGAGGAAGCCAGTGGGGACCAGTGGCCACTTCTGTGAACTCAGCACTCCAGAGGAAGAAGGATCTTAAGTTCAAGGCCAGTCCATGAGACTTGTCCCCCCCCCCAAAAAAAAAAAAACAAGTGCTAGAGATGTAGCTCAGTGGTAGAGCACTTGCCTACCATACATGGGATTCTGGATTCAATCTCCAGCACAGCCCCAAATAAACAAACAAGCCTAAAGGGTTAGGTTATTCATGAGGAAAGCATGATAACAGCCTGTTGACACTGGTGGCCATGTGCCACCACACAAGCCGTGTTGACTGCTGGACACGAAACAACCCCTGCCACTAGCCTGGCACACTCCCCAGTGTAGGCCAGAGACTCACATCCTGCCAGGTGCTGGATTATCTGGTCCAGCGATTCCACAATGCAGCTTTTGGTTTGAAATGTTATTTGGGCTTCAGCAAACAACTCGAAGATGTAACTGCCAAAGAGGAAAACAGAAGCTTGAGACTGGGAGACTAGGCTGTGGCTTTCATGAACCTACAAGGTAAAAGGCTTTTTAAGTTTCCTACACTTGGAAATAAATGCTAAGCCCTCCAGGGAGGCCAACAGTGGAGGTAAGAGGCCTCCTCTCTCTGTGGCTTCTAGGGGGGCAGAGGACAGTGAATGTTGTCGTGAGAGTCACCCACCAAGAAAAGACAAGGCACCTGTGTAAGAGAACACCATCAAGGGTGGCATGGGTGTGGGTCCTGAGTCTTTTTAGAGGAAATGTCTCTGGGCAGAGACCCTAAGAGCTTTGGGAAAAGATTGGAAGGGGACAGGAGAATCCACAGAAGTGGGGACCTGTTGGAAGGGCCTTCAGGTACAGGTAGGGAAGGCCAAAAACTGTACCAAAACTGTGAAGGTCACGCTGGTATATCTATCTAGCTTATCTGGGAGCAACTAGAAGTATCTACAAAGATCAGAGCTCACAGGAATAAAATCTTTCAAGAAAAAGGCAAGAAGCCCAAAATCTTAGAATATACTTGCCCTCCCTCCACAAACCCAGACCAGATCCTACAACAGCCATTGGCCAGGTGTCTACAAAAGCTACGCCTCAACCTAGCCACAGATCCTTGTCTGCCTTCAAACCCTGCTACCCATGATGTTGCTCAGAAAAACATATATTTGGAATGCTCAGAACCTTCTGGCTTCCTAGAATGCTATATAGACCTGGGTAACAGCTGGAGGACAAAGCTAGAGGAGGCACTATGTAGGAGTGTGTGCTGTGACTCCACACTGTCAATGACCACATAAAGAGCTGTCAATTCTTCCTAAGCCTTGCAATTCAAAAACAGACCCTGTTGCTGGGATTAAGAGCTCAGACAGAACCTGATAAGGACAGAGTCTTTGTGTCTACTACTACCTATCTCTAGCCCCAGGCAGGACTTGGACTAATGGGGTCAGCACTCATCCCTCACCTTCCAGGCTTGGTGACTCCACTGTCATCTCCAGGCAGTTGAACAGCATCAATGGCCCCCTCCAGGCGAAGTAGGATCACTGTGAGTCCAGAACATATTAGAAGTATGTCCCCAACTCAGCCACAGGGGAAGGAAAGGCAACACTTACTTTTCAGTTTTGCAATGTCTTCCACTTCCATACTGAGCCCTAGGTGAGAAAAAGTAGTATGTACATAATTCCACATCCTTCTAGCACTGACTGTGGCCTCAAGGACAGGTTTGTCAGTGTGGTAGAAAGGATGTGAGTGCCAAGGAGGTTAGGTGAGATCCTTGAAGTCCACATTTGAAATGGAGTCAACAATATGAGCTCAAAATCCATGTGAATGTTGGGCAAGGTGGTGTATGCATTTAATCCCAGCACTCGGGAGGCAAAGGCAGGCAGATCTCTGTGAGTTCAAGGTCAGCCTGGTCTACACAGTGAGTTCCAGGCCAGCTGGGGCTATAGGGAGACCCTGTCCTCGAAAAAAATACAAAAAAAAAAAAAAAAAAAAAAAAGACAAAATAAATATAATAATTAATCCAAAAGCTGGGTATAGTGATGCAGAGGCAGAGGCAGGTGGATCACTATGAGATGGAGGAAGCAGGGCCTGGTTTACATAGCAAGGCCCAGGCCAGCTGGGCTACAAAGAGACCCTGTCTCAAATAAACAAAATTAATTAATTAAAAGCAGTTCAGGGAACAATGGCATATACCTTTAATGCCAACACTCAGGAGGCAGAATTAGAGCAGGAGGATCTCCTGAGTTCAAGGCTAGCTAGGGCTACACAGTAAGACGCTGTCAAATATGTGTGTTGTGTGTGTGTGGTGTATTTGACATATATATAAATAAAATGAAAATCAGAAATAGTAGTAGCTAAGATATTATGCCTCCTTGAAAAACAATCTTTCTAGGTATCCTCCACAAACTGGCTTTTGACCCAACCATGTCCTTCAATTTTCATACTGGAGCTCTAAGCCTAATATGTCTGTTTAAAAACAGGACCCTAGGGGCTGGAGAGATGGCCCTATCCGGTTAAGAGTGCTGACTGCTCTTACAGAGGACCGGTTCGATCCCTAGCACCCACAATGCAGCCAAGAACATCTGAACGCCAATCCAATTCCCAGGAGACACTCCCAGTTCCAGGGGAATCCAACCACTCTATCGGACCTCCCGTGGCATTGCAAAACACAGGTGCACAAACCTGCAATGCAGACAGTAACATTCATACACGTTACAGAAATAAATTTAAAAAAAAAAAAAAGACACAGCACCAGGCGTGTGGCGCATGCCTTTAATCTCTAGCACTTGGGAGGCCCAGAGACAGGCGGACTTTGTGAGTTCAAGGCAGCCTGGTCTGCAGAGTGAGGTTCCAGGACACTGGGCTATAGGAGACCCTTCCGAGAAAGACAAAAAAAAAAAAAAAAAAAGAAAAAAGAAAAAAGAAACAGGACCCTAAAAAAAAACAAAAATAGAAACAGGACCTTTAAGGAGGTAATTATGGTTAAATAAAGTTACAGGTAGTACTTTAATTCATAGAACTAGTGTCCTTGACAGAGACTCATGAAAGGCTGTGTAAAGATGTGAGAAAGCAGGAATCTTCAAATCAGGGAGAGAGGACACAGAAGGAAGCAAGCCTATAGCATCTTGCTTTTGGACCTTCAAAGCCTCTCCAAGTGTAAGGACTCAATCTATGGTAGACAGCCTAACATGAGTACTTTGCCTCAGCAGCCCAAGCTAACACATAATTGTGTTTAGCTTTTGGAGGAACTGCTTGTATTCCAAGGTGCCTGTACCACTTTATGTTCCCATAAGCAATGTCTACAAATGTGATTCCCCTACATCTGCACCAATACTCATCATTATCCACTTTCTTTTAATTTTTTTTTTTTAATTTTCATATGTGTATGGAACATATTGTCTGCATGTAGGTTGGTGCACCCGTGTCGTGCAATGCTGTGGAGGTCAGAAGAGGGTGTCGGATTCCCCTGGAACTGGAGTTAAAGACGGTTTTCAGCCGCCATGTAGGTGCTGGGGATCGAACCCAGGTCCTCTGCAAGAGCAGTGGGTGCTCTTAACCACTAGGCTATCTCTCCAGCCCCTATCCACTTTCATATTAGCTAACCTGTATAAGGTGGCACACACCTTTAATCCTAGCACTTGGGAGGCAGAGGCAGGTAGATCTTTGTGAGTTCAAGGCCAGCCTGGTCTACAGAGTGAGTTCCAGGACAGCTGGGGCTACAGGGAGACCTTGTCTCGAAAAGACAAAAAAAATAAATAAATAAATAAAATAAAGTACCACCTTAACTGCAGTTTCCATTTGTATTTCCCTGGTGAATAATGATGCTCAGCATTTTTCCTATGTTCATTGGCCATCGCCACCTCCTCCTTGAAGAAGTATTTATACTTGTTCTTCATTTTGTTTTCTTTCTTTTGGTCTTTTTGAGACAGAGTCTCCCTGTAGCCCCAGCTATCTTGGGACTCACTGTGCAGACCAGGCTGGCCTTGAACTCACAGAGTTCAAGAGGCCTGCCTCTGCCTCTTGAGTGCTGGGATTAAAGACGTGCGCCACCAGGCCTGTTCATTTTTTAACTCACTCATCAGAGGGCTTAAATTTATAAATTTCACATACAGATTCCTAATCAGTTACTATGACTTGCAAACTATTTCTGTCAGTCTGTAGGTTGGCCCTTTTTTTTCTTTTTCTTTTTTGCTGTTTTTGAGACAGGATCTCCCTGTAGTCCCAGCTGGCCTGGAACTCCCTATGTAGACCAGGCTGGCCTTGAACTCCTCCTGAGTGATCAGATTAAAGGCATGTGCCACCATACCCAGCATCTCTTTTTTTATTAAAAAAAAAAAAAAAAAGGTCTCTCTGCTGGGTATGGTAGTCCAGGTTTTTAATTCCAGCACTTGGTAGGCAGAAGCAAGTGGATCTCTGTGAATTCAAGGGCAGGTTGATCTACATAGCGAGTTCCAGGCCAGCAAGGGTTATATAGGAAAACCTTGTCTGAAAAAAACACAAAAACAAAAAAATAAAGAGATAGAGTCTTCCTGTGTAACTCATGACTGGCCTGGAACTCAGTGTGTAGACCAAGCTGGCCCCAAATTTGCAGCAATCCTCCTGCCTTTATCTTCCAAATGCTATGATTATATTACACCTAGATCATTTCCCTAACACTATCCCAAGGCACAAAAATTATATCCAATTTATCTACTTTTGATTTTCATGCTTACTTTGTGCACTCTACCTTTGTGATCTTTGCCCCAAACCTCAAAGCTTCAATAAATCAATGAGAAAAATAGACAATCCTAATTATAAGACATTCTATATAAAACCTGATCAGTCTTCCTCTGAACTGTCAAGACTATCAAACAGAAGCAAAGTCTGAAAAATTGTCACAGTCAAAAAGAGGCTAATGAAGCCAGGCGTGGTGGCACAGGCCTTTAATCCTAGTACTCAGGAGGCCGAGGCAGGCAGATATCTGTGAGTAGCCTGGTCTACACAGTGAGTTCCAGGACAGCTGGGGCTACAGGGAGACCCTGTCTTGAAAAACAAAAAAATAAATAGAAACAAATTTTTAAAAAAAGAAAAAGAAAGTAGCCTGTGAGTATGGCCAGAGGAGCAACCAGTAAGCAGCACTCCTCCATGGTGTTTGTGCTTCACTCTGCCTCTAGGCTCCTATGTTGGCTTCCCTTAATGATAGACTATGAGCTGTAAGCCAAATAAATCCTTTCCTCCACAAGTTGGTTTTGGTGTGTGTTTTATCAGAAAACCAAACTAAAACAGATTAAATATAATAATGTATCCTAAAAATGAAGAAACCAACCACTTCACAACCGGAGAAAAAAGCCAATTAGAATTACATTAGAATTTCTCTATTAAACTAGCAAAAAAGTAAAGTCATATTCTTTTTTTGGTCTTTTTGAGATAGGGTCTCCCAGATCTGGCCTGGAACTCACTATGTAGACCAGGCTGGCCTTGAACTCAGGAGATCCACTTGCCTCTGCCTTTAAAGGAGTCCACCACCACACACAACCAAAGTCATATTCTATGATAAGGTCCTAGGGCGATTGCTTAGCAGAGAAGGGAAGTCCAGCAATACTGCAAGAGTAGCCACCTTTCAAATTAGCTTTCTGCTTCTTAGAACTGACTGTGAGGAAACACCTCCAAAAGGATGAAACACACAGGAGGTCACAACATTTGTGACAACCTTAGTATCTGTCTCTAACACACACAAAGGTTAGATAGGCACCCCTACACAAGAGTGCTATCTGGTGGTGAAAAGGGAAAGAGCAAAGTCCAAGAACAATCCTCAGAAATAGGGACAGATCCAAGGGGGTTTTTATTATATTTATTTATTACTTTTATTTTATGTGTATGAGTGTACTGCTGCCATGTGTACCCATCTTGTGCAATGCCCAAGGAGGTCAGAAGAGGGTATCATATTCCCTAGAACAGGAGTTAGGATGGTTGTTAGCCTATATGTGAGTGTCTGGAATAGAACCCAGGGTCCTCTACAAGAGCAGCCGATGCTCTTAAACACTAAGCCATTTCTACAGCCTCCCAAGAATTTCTTTGGTACCCTCATGTTAACAATGGTGCACTATTTGCATAGACTCTATGTACTTGTTTTTTTTTTGAGACAGGGTCTCCCTGTAGCCTCAGCTGTCCTGGAACTCACTCTGTAGACCAGGCTGGCCTTGAACTCAGAGATCTGCCTGCTTCTGCCTCTGGAGTGCTGAGATTAAAGGCGTGTCCCACCACACCCAGCTTAAAGACAGTTCTTAGCACCATGTGGGTGCTGGGAATTGAACCCAGGTCCTCTGCAAGAGTAGTCTATGCTCTTAACTGCTGAGCTATCTCTCCAGCCTGACTCTATGTACTTTTTTTTTGGACTCTATGTACTTTTTAAAAAGATTTTATGCAGGCATGATAGTATATACCT
Organism: Rhizomys pruinosus; assembly: GCA_009823505.1. Taxonomy (NCBI): domain Eukaryota; kingdom Metazoa; phylum Chordata; class Mammalia; order Rodentia; family Spalacidae; genus Rhizomys; species Rhizomys pruinosus. The sequence continues at coordinate 224,234 of VZQC01011685.1, forward strand.
TTAATCCCAGCACTCAGGAGACAGAGACAGGTTGATCTCTGTGAGTTCAAAGCCTGTCTGGTTCCAGGCCAGCTGGGGCTACAGGGAGACCCTATCTCAAAAAGACAAAAAGAAGAAAAAAAAAAGTTTGTTTTTTGAGTTTTGGGGTGTTGTTTTTGTTTTGTTTTTGTTTTTGCTTTTCTTTTTCTTGAGATTGGATCTTCCTGTAGTTCCAGTTGGCCTAGAACCTGCCATGTAGCCTTGAACTCAGAAATCTGCCTGCCTCTGCCTCCTAAGTGCTGGGATTAAAGGCATGCACCACCAAGCCTGGAAAAAGGTTTTATTTTTAATTATGTATATATGTGTATGACTGGGTGTGGGTATGCGTGTACATGAATGCAATGCCTGTGGAGACCAGAAAAGGGGATCAGGTCACTTGGAGCTGGAGTTACAGGTAGTTGTGAGCCACTGGACATGAGTACTGGGAACCAAACTTGGATCCTCTCCAAGAGTAACCCAGGCTGGTCTGTATCGCTATATGGCTGACAGCTGAGGATGATCCTAAACTTCTAATCTACCTGCTCTACCTCCCAAGAGCTGGGATTACAAATGTGAGCCGTCATGACCTTTTTTTTTTTTTTTTTTGGTCTTTTTGAGACAGGGTCTCCTTGTAGCCCCAGCTGTCCTGGAACTCGCTCTGTAGACCAGGCTGGCCTTGAACTCACAAAGATCCGCCTGCCTCTGCCTCCCAAGTGCTAGGATTAAAGGCGTGCGCTACCACGCCCAGCCCGTCATGACCATTTTATGTGGTACTGGAAATTAAACCCAAGGTTTCATGGTTGCTAGGGAAGCACTCTACCAACTGAGCTACATTCCCAGTCCCTCTCTCATGTAACACAAGATAAGCCCTATATGTACACAGATGTTATGTTGTTTAGGGAATAACAACAAGAAAAAAGTTTATATATGTTCAATATAGACAAAGGTTGGTGAACTCCACAGATATGGAAGGCCATCTGTGTCTGCAAACATTGTGGCTCTATAAAGAAGAGGGTAGACAAAATAAAGCATAATCACTGGGACAGCCAATCTGATATGTCTGCATGAGCAGGCTGGAAGTGCCAGGTAAAATATTACTTTCACCCAACGTGGTGGCGCACGCCTTTAATCCTAGCACTTGGGAGGCAGAGGCAGGCAGATCTTCGTGAGTTCAAGGCCAGCCTGGTCTACAGAGTGAGTTCCAGGACAGCTGGGGCTACAGGGAGACCCTGCTCTCAAAAAAGACAAAAAAACAAAAACAAAAACAAAAACAAACAAACAAAAAAAACATTACTTTCTAGCTGGGTGTGGTGGTGCACACCTTTGGTCCCAGCAGAGGCAGGCAGATCTTACTCAAGGCCAACTTGGTCTACAGGACAGCTGGAGCTACAGGAAGACCCTGTCTAAAAAAAAACAAAACAAGCCGGGCGTGGTGGCGCACGCCTTTAATCCTAGCACTTGGGAGGCAGAGGCAGGTGGATCTTTGTGAGTTCAAGGCCAGCCTGGTCTACAGAGTGAATTCCGGGCCAGCTGGGGCTACAGGGAGAACCTGTCTCAAAAAGACCAAAACAAACAAACAAACAAAAAACCAAACCAAAACAACAACAAAAAAGAAAACATTACTTTTGACTGTGTCCTAAGATTGACTTTGAAGGGATGAGCATTTGAATCAGATTTGTAAAGGCCTATTACATCCCTGGCTCGGATGGGCCTCAACTAAGGCACTAATGGAACAAAAGGTGGAGGAGGAAAATTCTCTCTTTGAGTAGCTATATGTCTGTACCCCATACTAGACATAAGAGCTCCTGGCTCTCAGCCTTCAGGAACCTCACACTAGTGATCCTTCAAGTCCTTAGGCCTTCGGTCTCAGGCTAAGTTACAGCTTCAGCTCTCTGAATCCTCAGGCCCATGGACCCAGAATAAACTTCACAATCACCAACTATCTTTGCTCTTCAACTTATAAATGGCAGTCCATGGGGATACTTGGCCTCCATAATTGTATGACCCAATTTATCTATGCATTTTATTAGTTCAGTTTCTTTGGAGAAGTCTAATATCTCTTATTTTGAGAGAGAAGGAAAGAAAGAAGGCTGAGAGGGAAGGACGGAGGGAAACAGGGAGGCCAGAAGAAACTAATGAGATTCTCTTACATATGACTTTTTGTTGCTGTTTTCATCTTTAATATTTTTAAGTTTTTATGCATTTCATATAAACATCTTAATAAAATTTAGATGCACACACACACACATACACACACACCCTTGCTGTTGTTTTGAGAGAGAGTCTCCCTGTAGCCCCAGCTGACCTGGAATTTGCTATGTATGCCAGGCTGGGCTCCATCTCACAGAGATTCACCTACCTCTGCCTCCTGAGTGCTAGGATTAAGGGCATACACTACTAGTATGCCCAGCTTATTGTATAACTCGACCTGTGGAATAATGTTAATGTATTAAGTACTTAAAAATCACTATAACTAAGGCCGGGCGTGGTGGCGCATGCCTTTAATCCTAGCACTTGGGAGGCAGAGGCAGGTGGACCTCTGCGAGTTCAAGGCCTGCCTGGTCTACAAAGTGAGTTCCAGGACAGCCAGAGCTACAGAGAGACCCTGTCTCAAAAAGACAAAANTTTTTTTTTTTTTTTTTCTCTTGTCTCTTTGAGACAGGGTCTCCCTGTAGCCCCAGCTGGCCTGGAACTAACTCCCTGTGCACACCAGGATGGCTTTGAACTCACAGAAATCCACCTGCTTCTGCCTCCCAGGTGCTGGAATCAAAGGTGTACCCTACCATACCAAGCTTTCTTTTTGTTTTAATTTAAAAATATTTTATTAACATTCTTTAAGACATGATTACTTTGTTTTTTTTTGTTGTTTTTGTTTTTGTTTTTTTTTTTATTTTATTTATTTCCGTATGTGTATGAATGTATTGTCTGCATGCAAGTCTGTGCACCTGTGACGTGCAACGCCGCGGAGGTCAGAAGAGGGTGTCGGACTCCCCTGGAACTGGCGTTCTCCTGGAATAGGAGTTTCATATGGCTCTCGGCCGCCATGTGGGTGCTGGGGATCGAACCCGGGTCCTCTGCAAGAGCGGTTGGCGCTCTTAACCGCTAGGCCATCTCTCCAGCCCCAAGACATGATTACTTTGAAAGACTTTGCACAGCCGGGCCTGGTGGCACATGTGTATAATCCTAGCCCTTGTAAGGCAGAGGCAGATGGATCTCTGTGAGTTCAAAGCCAGTCTGGTCTACAGAGCGACTTTCAGGCCAGCTTGGGCTGCAGGAAGACCCTGTCTCAAAAAAAAAAAAAAAAAAAAAAAAAAAGACTTTGCATAGGTAGAAAACTTAGAAAGGGAGTGAGTGGCAAGCTCATAGTATAGGCACAGCGACAAATTTTACACATTATTGTTGAAGTTTGGTCTGGTGTCCATTCTTGACTGGTATTTCTTTCTGATCTGGTTGTTTTACTTTGAAAAGTTTCCTTACTACTTGCAGAGAGAGAGAGAGAATATGAATACACAAACACATACACAGAGAGAGAGTCTCAGACAGTGAGACAGACTTCAGTGATTTAGCTAGTTTTAAGTCATGCACAGTCCTAGATGTTACCCCTCATTCATATTCATGCAAGAAACTCTAATAAATATTCACTAGCTCACTATACTAGATTGGGTAGAAATGTCTCCCTAGTCTGTCCCTGGTGCCTTGATTAAGAGACCTTTGTTCTCATCTCCCCAGGAACAGTCACACAAGGACTCTGAGCCATTTTACTGAAGTCTCAGCAAACTCATGCCCCAGAAAGTCATCTAGACAGAAGGCGCCATGAAGAGCAGATATTGCCTGTGTCCAGGGTACACTTCCAAGCTGCCTCCACCAGGTGTGAACTCCACTTTTCAGTTCTTAGCAACAAACTTACCTGAGCTGGGAGTATCTGCACTGAACTCCAGGTAGAGTTCACCCTGCTGGGCCACTCGAGTTTGCTCCTCCAAAACCTGGTCAATAGCCTCCAGTCCAGACGCCAGATCATGGGGAGTCAAGTCAAAGGAGGCTGATTCCTCACATATCTTCTCCTGAGGGCCCAAACAGATCCATATCACAGCAGAACAGAGCAAAATAGGGTTCTAGGAAGCAGAATTAGTGGTGCAGGAGGAACCGGAAGATGATAACCAAGTCTCCAAAGCTCCAACTCCTGGTCTCTAAAGTCAATTCACAAGCTGGTCCAAAGATGACTCTAACTGTCCATACCAATTTTTAAAAAAGATTTTTCGGCCAGGCGTGGTGGCAGATGCCTTTAGTACCAGCACTCTAGGAGCCACTCTTGCTGCTGCTGCTCCTATTGCTCCTGGCACCAGAAATTAGCAACTCTCTCCACAGAAGCCTCCTAAGGGTCAGGCCAAGAAGCCTAAGGGGCAGAGACACTGGGGCTAGAGAGATAGGTCAGCTGTAAGAGCACTGGTTGCTCTTGCAGAGAACCCGGGTTTGAGTCCCAGCACCCACATGGTGGCCAACAATTGTCCTAACTCCAGTTGCAGGGATCTGACGTCCTCTTCTGACCTCTGCAGGCATTGCACAACATGAGTACACTTACACATATGTAGGCAATATACTCATACACATAAAATAAATTAATGAATTTAAAAAAGAATATCATCTGAATGATATCAGCTGAATGAAGTAACACAGTCCCAGAAAAACAAACGACGAATGGTATCCCTCATCTGTGGATGCTAGCACCAATTACCTAACTGTATGGCAAACTGAGCAACGTCAATATGATCTGAAAACAACTGTGCTCTTATATTGTAGAATCCCTTAAAAAAAATAAAGGAAAAAAATAAATAAATAAAAAATAAAAAAGAGCAGAGATAACTATAGGAAGGATGAGAGAACATAATGCAGGAGATAACAGGGCCAGAATGTCCCTGCCAACTGGCTAGCAGGGCAGAAGTCCAGTGAAGGACTTGTGTATGGACCCTGTACCTGAGGGCACATCTGAAGCTCAACAGGCCAGTCTCTGGCCCAAGTGAGGTGTCTGATAGGAAGGCTACAGCAGCATCTAGATCTGGTTGATCCTGTTAGCCAGGCCTCAGGTTCTAGGTCAACTCCTCTAAAAAGATTTAGGAAGCTGGGAGAGATAGGAAGCACTCAACACAGAGGCTAAGGACTTACCACATTGTGAGCTTCATCAAAGATCACAACTGTCCCCTTCAGGTCAATGTTGTGTGCCTTACGACTCTACAAAGAAGGGAAGTTACCATGTTTTGGTTAGAGCTGAGTAGGTCTGGGCCAGCTAAGAGAGCAGGCCTGCACAAGCAGAAGAGAGAAGCTGAGGCATGTGGTGGGTACTGAATATCATAAGCAGGGACCATATACACTATGGTAGGAACAGGAAAGACTCTCCCCACTGTCAGGAGTGGCAGCTGCTCTAAGCAAATTGTGAAAAGCAAACTCTCACAATACCTATGTAAGCCTGACCAAAATTGGATGCTTGTGGGCACCTGGCTCAGGGAACTGCTCACATAATACAAAGGGGTATATGCCATAGTCAACGACAGCAACAAGGTGGCTACAGAAGCCCATATTCTATCTATACAGTTGGAAAGATTTAATAATCTAGTACTTGGGACTAGTGAAATGGCTTAGTGGGAAAGGCAGTTGTTGCTAAGCCTAATGACCTGAGTTTATCCCTGGAACCCACCTGGCAAAAGGAGGGAACTGACTACAGGCTCAATGTACAATATATAGGTGGGTTGTTTTGTTTTTCAATGTTAGAAATCAAACCCAGGGTGCCTTGAGTACTCTGCCATTAAGCATAGTTCTCTACTTGGTTTCATCTTCAAAACAGCATCTCACAATGTACCCCAGGCTGGCCCTAAACTTGTAAGCTTCCTGCCTTAGTCTCCTAAGAGCCGAGATTATAGGCATGCACTGCCATGCTCAGCTCACAGCCGGACTCTGACAGATGTAAGCACTGTATCAACACCATTTCTTACTGCCTCCAACAGAATGTAGGCCTGGCTAATGTGTCTGAGACGTATCTACTTACCGCTGGCAATTTCTGTTATATGGATGTGCCAGGACCTGGTTCCCACTTCTGGTATTTGAAAGTGACTTCTAGTGACCACAGACCTAAGTCACTAGACTCAAGACTTATTCCCCAGGAAGCATCCATTGGCACACTGTGTTGACAGAGCTACTCAAAATCTGCATATTCACCAACCATCCATAGCTGGGACTTCAGTTGAGCCATACCTCATATTTTAACTTTCTTTTAAAGTTGTTTTAAATTATATTATTTATTTAGTTAGTTAGTTATTTAGTTAGTTAGTTAGGAGGCATGCCTGTTAAGATGAACATGTATGTGGAAGTCAGAAGACAATTTGCAAGAGTCAGTTCTCTCCTTCTATCATATGGGTCCAGGAGATTTAAGTTAGATCATCAGGCTTGGTTTACAGTAAGCACCTTTACCCACTGACCCATCTCATTGCTTGTTTTCTTTTTTTGTGTGTGTATGTGGTGCTGAGGGTTGATTCTAGGGCCTTATATATATGCTAGGCGAATGTTCTATGACTGGCCATGTCCCTAGACCTCTAAATCTCTTTAATTCCACCATTCCCACTGGAATGCAGCGTTGTTCCCTATGGTTTGGATTTGAATTTTCCTGGTGACTAGAGTTCTTGAACACCTTTCCTACATGTAGATATGGCCATTCTATCAGTTTTGGAGAAGTGTCTGCTCAGGTGTCTTTCCAATGGTGAGCTGGGCTATTCAGTTCTGAGTCTTATGCACTCTGGGTCTAGGTCCTTTGAAAGACAGAAAAATTTCCTCCCTTTCTGTAACTTGCCATTTATTTATTTGTTTGTTTATTTATTTATTATTTGGGGGTCTTTTTGAGACAGGGTCTCCCTGTAACCCCAGCTGGCCTGGAACTCACTATGCAGACCAGGCTGGTCTTAAACTCAGAGATCCACCTGCCTCTGCCTCCTGAGTGCTAGAACTAAAGGTGGGCTCCACCACACTCAGATTTTTTTTTTTAATTATATTTTGTAGTTCTTAGTGGCTTTAAAATATTTTGTGCTCACTTCACCAGCACATATACTAAAAATTTCAGCTGCTGGGCAGTGGCACATACCTTTAATCCCAGCACTCAGGAGGCAGAGACTGGCAGATCTTTGTGAGATGGAGGCCAACCTGGTCCATATAGTGAGCTCCAAGCCAGCTGGGGCTAGAGAAAGACCCTATCTCCAAAAAAAAAAGGAAAAAACTTGACATGATGGCAACACATTTAGTCCCAGCACCAGGAGCAGATAGATGTAGGTGGATCTTTGTGAGATGGAGACCAGCCTAGTCTACATAGTGAATTCCAGGTCAGGTAGCACTACAAGGAGACCCTGTCTCAAAAATGAACCCCCACCCCAATTTCAGCTACATATTGTATTTTTTTTTTTTTTAGAAAATATAGATAGGGGCTGGAGAGATGGCCTAGCGGTTAAGAGCACTGACCGCTCTTGCAGAGGACCCGGGTTCAGTCCCCAGCACCGACATGGCAGCTGAGAACTGTCTTTTAACTCCAGTTCCAGGGGAATCCAACACCCTCTTCTGACCTCTGCAGCATTGCATGACACGGATGCACAAACCTACATGCAGACAGTACATTCATACACATACAAATATAAATAAAAAATTTTATAAAAAAGAAAATATAGATAAAATATGTGTAGAGTGTAAATAAGTATTGAAATCCCAAGGTATTAGAACTTTAATATACATATTAGCAGGGAAGTAGGATGATTACAAGTTCGGTCACCCTTGCCTACACAGCAGGTTCAAGATCAGCCTAAGATACATAAGACTCTTATCAAAAAGAAAAAAAAAAAAAAAACCCTAGATGGCTCAGCAGGTAAAAATGCTTGGTGCCAAGTCTGATGACCTCAGTTTGATCCCTGGAACCCACAGATGGAAGAGAAAAAACTCTGGAAAACTATCCTCTGATTTCCACACATTAAGTGCACACACATATATGCACACAATAAATAAAATTTAATAAAAATTTTCAGAAAAAAAATCCTAGCTATGCTAAATAAAAAGGATAGGATGCAAAAAGATGGCCAGATGAACATGTAGCAAAAGAGTACCAAGAAGAACAGGACACTGTTCTGGTTTCTGGAGCCATCACTTCTCATGGACCTTTTTTTTGTCCTTTCGAGACAGGGTCTCCCTGTAGCCCAGCTGTCCTGGAACTCACTCTGTAGACCAGGCTGGCCTTGAACTCACAAAGATCCGCCTGACTCTGCCTTCCAAGTGCTAGGATTAAAGGCATGCACCACCACGCCTGGCTTTTTTTTTTGTCTTTTTGAGACAGGGTCTCCCTTTAGTCCCAGCTGGTCTGGAGCTCACTATGTAGACCAGGCTGGTCTTGAACTCAGAGATCCACCTGCCTCTGTCTGAGTGCTGGGATTAAAGGCATATGCCACCACACCTGGCTCAAGGACTTATTTAAAAGAGGGTAAACTGGGGCTGGAGAGATGGCCTAGCAGTTAAGAGTGCTGACTGCTCTTGCAGAGGACCCGGGTTCGATCCCCAGCACCCATATGGCGGCTGAAAACCATCTGTAACTCCAGTTCCAGGGAACTCCGACACCCTCTTCTGACCTCCACGGCATTGCACGACATGGGTGCACAGACCTACATGCAGACAGTACATTCATACACATAATAAAAATAAATAAAAAATTAAAAAAAAAAAGGGGGTAAGCTAAGGCCAGGCGTGGTGGCACACACCTTTAATCCTAGCACTTGGGAGGCAGAGGCAGGTGGATCTTTGTGAGTTCAAGGCCAGCCTAGTCTACAGAGTGAGTTCCAGGACAGCTGGAGCTATAGGGAGACCCTGTCTCTAAAAGACAAAAAAAAAAAGGGTAAGCTAAGGTATCAGGACAAAGGACAAGCACTGGCTCAGTGGCAATAACCTGGACTCCTCTCACTCTGATCAGCCTGCCTATGCCCAGGTTGCTTGGAATAACTAACTTGTGGCCTTGGACTGTTAATCATCTAGCCAGGTCTTGAGCCTAATCAGTGACAGAAGAGAGGCCTCCTGCTCACATTTGCTCTCTGAGGTTCTAACAAAGACTCAGGCAAGCTGTCCTGAGCTCAGGGACAACTGTGGACATCAGCAATTAACAACTCCTTACCTTGGCATCCAACAAGTAATTGTATGGCATAAAGATGATGTCAGCTTGCTGCTTCAGGTTCCGAGAGAGGTAATATGGGCACACTCTGGGAGTAAGAAAGAGACAGAAGACTCTGTAAGTCCTCTCACAGGCAATGTGCAGAAGTCGTGGCCGCATGAGCCACTGTGCACTCTGATTAGAGAAAAGCCCTCTTTCTGCACATGGGACCTCAGAGAGGAATTGGTACCTCAGAGAGGAATTGGTACCTGAGACAGAAGGGCAGCCCACATGAGCTTCTAACCATATGAAGGTATCATCTGTTTTAAAACTATGGGACTGGGCATGGGGGCACACATCTTTAATCCCATAATTCATAAAACAAGGCAGAGAGGCAGATTTCTACACAGCAAGTTCCAGGTCAGCCAGGGGCCAGTGCCACATGAGACCTTGTCTCAAAAAATTAAAGGCACATGCCTTTAATCCCAGCACTTGGGAGGCAAAGGCAGGCAGATCTCTGAGGTCAAGGCCAGCCTGGTCTACATAGCAAGCTCCAGACCAGCTGGGACTAAAGGAGACCCTATCTCAAAAAGACAAAAAATAAAAATAAAATAAAAATGCAACCAATCAAATGAACATTCAACTCTATGGTACCAGGGAGATTTCTTAGCAAGTAAAGAACTTGATGCGCAAGGCTGATGACTTGTGTTCGATTCCTAGAACCCACATAAAGGGTAGAAAGAGAGAGCCAGCTCCACAAAGCTGTCCTTTGACATCCACACCACCCAACCACCCATCCACACACACATTTTGCCGGGTGTGGTGGCACATGCCTTTAATCCCAGCACTTGGGAGTCAGAGGCAGGTGATCTCTGTGAGTTCAAGGCCAGCCTGGTCTACAGAGTGAGTTCCAGGCCAGCTGGGGCTACAGGGAGACCCTGTCTCAAAAAGACCAAAAAACAAAACAAAACAAACACAACTCCAACCCTATCCCTATTCCTAGGAATAGGTAATCAGAAACAAGACTGGAAAAAAAATTATTTTTCCCTTGGTATAAAAAACTGTCTGAGCCAGGCGTGGTGGCACATGCCTTTAATCAGAGCACTTGGGGGAGGCAGAGGCAGGCGGATCTCTGTGAGTTCAAAGCCAGCCTAGTCTACAAAGTGAGTTCCAGGCCAGCTGAGACTAAAGGGAGAACATGTCTCAAAAAGACCAAAAAAAAGAAAAAAAAAAGTGTGCACCACCACCATGCCTGGCAATAAGAAAGTTTTTAATTTTAGAATGGAAGGATACTTTTCAGAGGGTTAAATAAAATCAGAATATGAAAGTTCTGTATACCCTTTTCCTTGTGAAGGGGTTCTTGTGGCTCTTGGATAAAGATGAACATTAAAGTATAGAATGTCCACTGGAGAAATGTTTTGTGAGTAGTCTTCAAAATTTAAGGGTCACAATGGTTGTGTTGAAAATGAGATTGAGAGGAGGAAATTATTGTTTTTTGTTTTTTTCCTGTTCNTGGTGTGTTGTGTGTGTGTGTGTGTGTGTGTGTGTTTGTGTGTGTGTGCTGTGTGTGTGTGTTTTGGGTGCTGACACATAATGGGAAACAAGCTGTGGGGAGGCCGCTTGGGTTGGCAGGAACTCCATGAGGTATTCCAATGGCTCCAGTTTGGGGGCCCATGCTATGGCAAGGTAGTCCTTAAGGTCTTTTCTGGGCCTTGTAGCCAACACAGGTGTGCCTATTCCTGGACTGCTATTGTGAGGAAAGGAATTGGAACGCCAGTTAGGCAAGGTAGGTTTTGCCTAGGTTCCCCTGTTCCCCACTGTTGCCCTGCCATGGTCTTAAACATACCAGCTTTCCTCCTGGAGCCAACTCTGGGTTAATTTTGATTGGCAGAAAGCTAGGAAGAGTGATATTACTTCCTATACTCTGTTGGCCATCATGACAAGGAAACTGACTTGCTCTGACTACTCCACCCTATGAGGCTGGGTGTTGTGGATACACCTGTCTTTTCTTGGGGTGACCAAGAATAGATGCTTGGAATGTTGGGAGATGTTGGCATCTTAAACCTATGCTTGCTCCTGAGTGCCATGCAGGACTTCCTTGGGATCACTTAGGTGGGGGACCTCACCTTGAGACCTGGTCCACTGGGCAGGAATTCTCTCTGGCAGGTTCACAGGTAGTAGAGTTCTATGTTGCCTACTGTATAGAAGCCCTTTTGTCTTATATGTCCCCTGAGGTCTTGGGATACTCAAGTGGATCTGAGCATGTGTTGCTTACCCTTGTCTCATCTGCGGAAAAGCCTGGAGCAAGAGTTGGCTATCCCCATCCTGGATTATTGAGGACCTTGTCAGAATGGGAACCAACCACAGGAGACCCATCCCAGTAGATGCCCTGGCTGCTTGTCCTTCTTTGGTGGATTTGATTCATTATGGGAAGACCAATTATTTGCTTTTCTTTTTTTGTGTGTTGTTTGTTTTTATTTTATTTTTATTTTATAATTTTAAATTTTTTTATTTTATTTGGTCTTTTTGTTGGAAGGGGTCTCCTGTAAGCTCCCAGCTGGTTTCTGGAACTCACTATGTAACTTACGAGCTTCTGCCTGCTCGCATCCGAGTCCTGGGATTAAATTGCGTGCAGCACATGCCCAGCTTATATTGTTATGAGTATATTGCCCTGCTATCATAAGTGCACCCAAGTTCATTAAAATTGCTCAGGGACGGTCAAGGGGCATTGAATTCCTGAACTGAGGAGTTAAGGAGGATGTTAGTTGCCCTATGGTGTTGTTAGAAATTCGAACCTTGTGCTCTCTGCAGAGAACAGCTAGTGCCTTTAAAACTCGGGCCCTTCTCTCCAGACCCCCGTTTTTTTTGTTTTTGTTTTGTTTTTGTTTATCTTTTTGAGAAAGGTCTCTCCCTGTAGCCCCTAGAACTCACTCTGTGGACCAGGTCTGGCCTTGAACTCACAGAGATCTGCTGCTCTGCCTTAGATGCAAGGTCTTAGGATTAACGGCGTGCGCCACCCCGCCAAGTTTACCATTTTTGTTTTTTTGAGAAAAACAGTAGCTAACACTATATACTGGCTGACCTGAGAACTCTACTATTGTAAACCAAGTTAGCCTTGGAACTTACAGAGAATTGTTTTGCCTCTGCCTTCTGGTGCTTGGGACTAACATGGCATGGGGCACCACACCTTTCTCTTTTTGAGAAAACCAAACAATATAAAAATACATTTTAAGCATTTCTAGCTGGGTGTGGTTGGCGCACGCCTTTAATCCTAGACTTGGGAGGCAGAGCGACAGGGGTATCTTGTGGTTCAAGGCCAGCTGATTCTACAAGTGAGTTCCAGGACAGCATGGGGCTACAGGAGGACCCTGTCTCGAAAAGACCAAAAAAGACAAAAAAAAAAATTTAAGCATTTCTTGACGAACTATAAAGTAAACAGGACTGACAACCACCTCTGACACACTGGCCTTTAGCGACCCAGGTTGGCCACTGTGTCTGACCTTTTATTCTTCAAACTTCTTCTGACTGAGTTTATACCGTGTGTCACTTGTACATCCTTGAGAGCTCAGTTTTCATCTGAGGATTAGCAAGATCTATAGTGTTTGTTGTTATGTTTGTTTGAGCAATCTCTTATGTGTCAGGCCGATTCTAAAATTTTGCCTGTGGTGTGAACCAGGCAATCGATGACGTGCGGCCGGTTCTAATGCCTTAATCCTAGCATTGGGAGGCAGAGCGTCGGCTGGCGGATCTCTGTGAGTTCACGGCCAGCCTGGTTACAGAGGAGTTCCAAAAGCCAAGATAGGATCTTCACAAAAAAAACAAAAACAGACCCTCAAAAAGAAAGTATCTTCGTGATTTATTTTTATTTTTTTTTGTTGTGTGTAGCCTATGAACCTAGAACTCTATGATCCTCTTGTCCTACTACCTGCCAAATGTAGGTTCACAACATGTGACTACAAAAGCCCCACTAAATATCTGTTGACTGTAATCGCTCTGCTTAGATTTTGATGCAGTGGTGATACATAACTTGTGGGTTTGGTAGTGGTACAAAGAGCACTGTCTTCTTCCAGAGGACCCAGGTTTAGTTAGGCACTCACATGGTAGCTTTATGACCTCTTAATTTCGTTAGGGATCACCTAATTCCAGTTCAGAGGGTCTTAGATCTGCTCTCTTTTGGCCTTTGCAGGGCATTTCTTGTGCAGTCGCAAAACAGTACGTTTCTATTACACTCAAATAATAGTAAATAAATAATAAAAAAAAAGAAACCTTTTAAGAGCAAAGTCTTTATCGGCTGGCTGGTGACTTGTGTGAGCGCCCTGATGTTCCATCCTCCACTGCAGAATGAAAGAGAGGGATAGGACAGGGATTCTTTTTTGTGTATTTTAAGTACAGGTTCCCATTAGTCCAGGCTGGCTGTTATTACCGCGCATCCCCCTCCCTGCTTCCTGCAACTGGGATTTTAAAGGGTATGTAAACGCCGTCCGGGTTGGTGGCGCCACCTTTAATCCTAGCACTTAGGGAGCAGAGGCAGGCAGATCTTTGGAGTTTCCAAGGCAGCCTGGTCTACATAGTGCAGTTCCAGGCCAGCTGGGGCTACAGGGAGCCTGTCTTACAGACAAAGCAAAAAAAAAAAAAAAAACAAAACAAAACGTGTATTTCACCACACCGGCAGACAGTTTTTTTTTTTTTGTTTTTTTTGTTTTTTTTGGTCTTTTTGAGACAGGGTCTCCCTGTAGCCCCAGCTGTCCTGGAACTCACTATGTAGACCAGGCTGGCCTTGAACTTCCAAAGATCTGCCTGCCTCTGCCTCCTAAGTGCTAGGATTAAAGGTGTGCGCCACCACACCCGGCTTGACATACACCTTTAATCCCAGTGCAGAAGCAGGAGGATCTCTGTGAATTCAAGGCCAGCTGGGACTAAGGGAGACCCTGTCTTAAAATACAAAAAAAAATCTGTCTCCCTCTTTCTTTTCTGCAGTGCTGAGGATGGAACTCAGGGCCTCACACAAGTCAGCCAAGCCGTAAAGCTTTTGTCCTTAAAGGTTTTCTTTTTTTTTATTATTTATTTCTATTTTTTATGTGTATGACTGTTTTGCTTGCACATGAAATGCCTGCAAAGGCCAAAAGAGAGCATTAGATCCCTTGGAACTGGAATTACAGATGGTCATAAGCTACCATGTGAGTGCTAACTAAACCTGGGTCCTCTGGAAGAGGACCAGTGCTCTTGACCACTCCAATCCCTCAAGTTTTTATCACCACTTCAAATCTACAAAGCTATTACAGTCACAGATATTTAGGTGGGCTTTGTAGTACATGCTGTGATCCTAGCATTTGGCAGGTAGAGGCAAGAGGATCAAGAGTTCAGGTTCACAGGCTACACAGCAAAAAAAAAATAATAAAATAATTTTTTTGGTCTGTTTTGAGACAAGGTCTCCCTATAGCTCTGGCTGTCTTGGAACTCACTCTGTAGACCAGGCTGGCCTTGAACTGCACAGAGATCCGCCCACCTCTGCCTCCCAAGTGCTAGGATTAAAGGCATGCGCCATCATGCCTGGTTCAACACAGCAAAATTTAAATCGGCCTGAGCTACATAAGATTGTCTCAAACAAAATAAAACAAACAGCTATAGATTTGCTATCCTCAGATGAAAACTGAGCTTCAAGGATGTACAAGTACACAGGGTATACTCAGTCAGAAAGAGTTTGGAGAATAAAGGCAGACACAGTGGCCAACCTGGGGTGCGCTAAGGGCCAGGGTCAGGAGGTGGTTTCATGTCTTTTACTTTATATTCTTCAGAAATGCTTAAATTTTTTTTTTTTTTTTTTTTTGGTCTTTTCGAGACAGGGTCTCCCTGTAGCCCCAGCTGTCCTGGAACTCACCTTGTAGACCAGGCTGGCCTTGAACTCACAAAGATCCGCCTGTCTCTGCCTCCCAAGTGCTAGGATTAAAGGCGTGCGCCACCACACCCAGCTAGAAATGCTTAAATTTTTTCATATTGTTTGTTTCTCAAAAAGAAAAGGTGTGGTGCCCCATGCCATTTTAGTCCCAGCACCAGAAGGCAGAGGCAAAACAATCTCTGTAAGTTCAAGGCTAACTTGGTTTACATATAGAGTTCTAGGCCAGCCAGAGCTATATAGTGAGACTCTCTCAAAAAACAAAAATGGTACTTGGGCGTGGTGGCGCACGCCTTTAATCCTAGCACCTGAGAGGCAGAAGCAGGCAGATCTCTGTGAGTTCAAGGCCAGCCTGGTCTACAGAGTGAGTTCTAGGGGCTACAGGGAGACCTTGTCTCAAAAAGATAAACAAAAACAAAAACAAAAACAAAAACGGGGCTGGAGAGATGGCCCAGCAGTTAAAAGCACTAGCTGTTCCTGCAGAGGACAGAGGTTCGATTTCTAACACCCATAGGGCAACTAACAATCCTTCCTTAACTCCAATTCCAGGAGAATTCAATGCCCTCTTCTGACCTCCTTGAGCATTTTATGACTTGGGTGCACTTATGTATATGCAGGCAATATACTCATACAATATAAGCTGGGCATGGTGCTGCACGCATTTAATCCCAGTACTCGGGATGCAGAGGCAGGCAGAGCTCTGTAAGTTACATAGTGAGTTCCAGAACAGCTGGGGCTACAGGAAGACCCTGTCTCAAAAAAGACCAAAAAATAAAAATTAAAAAAATTTAAAATTTAAAAAATAAAATAAAATAAAAACAAAACACACACAAAAAAAGAAAAGCAAATATATTGTGCTTCCCATATGATCAAAGTCCACCAAGAAGGACAAAGCAGCCAGGGCCTCACTGGGAGGGGTCTCACTTGTGTTTGTTCCCATTCTTGACAAGGTCCTCAATATCCAGGATGGGGATAGCCAACTCTTGCTCCAGGCTTTTCTCTGCAGATGAGACAGGGTAAGCACACATGCTCAGAGTCCACTTGAGTATCCCAAGACCTCAGGGGACATATAAGACAAAAGGGCTTCTATACAGTAGGCAACATAGAACTCTACTACCTGTGAACCTGCCAGAGAGAATTCCTGCCCAGTGGACCAGGTCTCAAGGTGAGGTCCCCCACCTAAGTGATCCCAAGGAAGTCCTGCATGGCACTCAGGAGCAAGCATAGGTTTAAGATGCCAACATCTCCCAACATTCCAAGCATCTATTCTTGGTCACCCCAAGAAAAGACAGGTGTATCCACAACACCCAGCCTCATAGGGTGGAGTAGTCAGAGCAAGTCAGTTTCCTTGTCATGATGGCCAACAGAGTATAGGAAGTAATATCACTCTTCCTAGCTTTCTGCCAATCAAAATTAACCCAGAGTTGGCTCCAGGAGGAAAGCTGGTATGTTTAAGACCATGGCAGGGCAACAGTGGGGAACAGGGGAACCTAGGCAAAACCTACCTTGCCTAACTGGCGTTCCAATTCCTTTCCTCACAATAGCAGTCCAGGAATAGGCACACCTGTGTTGGCTACAAGGCCCAGAAAAGACCTTAAGGACTACCTTGCCATAGCATGGGCCCCCAAACTGGAGCCATTGGAATACCTCATGGAGTTCCTGCCAACCCAAGCGGCCTCCCCACAGCTTGTTTCCCATTATGTGTCAGCACCCAAAACACACACACACACACACACACACACACACACACACACACACACACCAGCAGGGATCCAAAAATGCCCTCAGGGATAGCAAGGAAGGTAGGAAAAGAAGAATATATCCCTCAGCAGCGCTGTAGCAACAGATCAACCAATCAGCTCACACTTCAGAGACCCAGTTTGCTATACTTTCTGGACAGAGCTGGGAAAGGGACACCTGGAGAAGGGCAGCAAAGAGAAGTAGGGCAAGAAAATGGGTGGAGAGAAGTAAGAAAATGCCCCACAACCAAATTCAGAGTAGTTGTGGAGACAGCACCCCTGCACTTGTTACTTCCCTTCCAGATCCTGAGGGGATGCTAGCCAGCTCTTTATTTACCATCCTCATTTCGGACCAACAACATAAGCCTACCCTTCCTCTTGAATTCTAATGGAGCTGCAGTCTATTCCAAAAACAGCCAGGGTTGGCCACCTGCTAAAGACAAAATCTCACAGCCTACCAGAACAGCAACAGCAAGCAGATTCACAGCTAGGCAACCATCCAAAAGGCCAAGCTAAATGGGCAGATAATCTGTGGTTCTTAAGACTAAACCCAGATGCCTAGGAAAGAGAGAGAGAGGGCAGAGTTATCAAGCCAGGTGGAATGGCAAGCACAAGCCAGAGAATAGATAAGGAAAGAGCCCAGGTGGGAGGATTGTAAACAGAAGGGTGGACAAGGGGAAGAGACAGAACAGCTTCTAGGGTTGGAGATGTGGCTCAATTTGTTGAGTTTCCCCTAATATGCAACAAACTCTGTACTCAATCCTCAGCACCACCAGGGGTAGTGTCACATGCCTATAATCCAAATTCTTGGAAGCCAAAAACAGGAGGATCAGAAGTTCAAGTTCATTCTTGGCTACATACCAAGTTCAAGGCCCGCCTGAGCTATATGGGGCCTATCAAAAAAAAGAAAAGAAAAAAGCTGGAGAAGGGACTGGAGAGATGGCTCAGTGATTAAGAGCACTGTCTGCTCTTGCTGAGGACCGGGTTCGATTCCCAGCACTCACAGGCGGCTAAAAACATTCTTTAATGCTGGGTGTGGTGGTGCATGACTTTAGTCCCAGTACTCAGGAGGCAGAGGCAGGTGGATCTCTGTGAGTTCAAGGCCAGTCTGGTCTACAGAGAGAGCTCCAGGCCAGCTGGGACTAAAGGGAGACCCTGTCTCAAAAATACCAAAAAAAAAAAAAAAAAGGGGGG
>VZQC01011685.1:255098-305953 GCA_009823505.1 Rhizomys pruinosus
AAAAAAAAAAAAAAAAGATAAAAGACCCTGTCTCAAAAAGACCCCAAAAAAATTTTTCCCAGAAGCTGGGCATGGTGGCACATGCCTTTAATCCTAGCACTTGGGAGGCAGAGGCAGTGAGTTCCAGGACAGACAGCTGTGGCTACAGGGAGACCCTATCTCAAAAAGAAAAGAAAATAAACTTTCCAGAAAGCTGGCTGACTGTGTCTGCAAGAAGACCACTTGAATGGTCTGTGGAGCTTTTCCCAACTGGAATAATGTTTCTGACTCAGACCATGGAGAGTTGTTACCATGAAGACTGGAAGTTTTGAGAACTTAGATTTTAGAAGCAAATATCTCATTAGGAAACAGTGAAATTCCACTCTGACCTCATGTCCCAATCTTCACTTGCCCCATTTAGGAAAAAAAAATCAGGAATGAAAGAAAAAAGTATGGAATGTATTGGGGCTGGAGTGGTTAAGAGTACTAAGGCTGGAGAGATGGCTCGGCGGTTAAAGAGCATCAACTGCTCTTGCAGAGGACCCAGGTTCAATTTCCAGCACCCACATGGCTGCTAAGAACAAAATAAGAGTATAGACTGCTCTCGCAGAGGACCTGGGTTCGATTCCCAGCACCCACATGTCAGCTAAGTTTTTTTTGTTTTTTCTTTTTGAGACAGGGTCTCCCTTTAGTTCCAGCTGGCTTGTGTTGACAATCCCCCAGGCCTGCTGGGGAATTTCGGAGTCCAACGGAAGAAGGAATGGGGGTGAGAGGCGTAGAGTCAAAACACAGACCCTGGGAATCGGGTGAACGCAGAGGGTGAGCTGTTGCGGACTCGTTTATTGGGGGCAGGGTTAGGGGTTATGTACCGTTCGCATTCCCGCTCTCCTCTTGTCTTCTGATTGGCCCAGGTCTGCAACACTGCTTGTATGGTCTCACCTGCCTAGGGCAGGTTAGGTTGATGAGGGACAAGCTCTGTGCATGCATAATTCTTGGCATACTGGCTATACTACAGGCCTGGAGCTGGCTATGTAGACCAGGGTGCCCTTGAACTCACAGAGATCCACCTGCCTCTCCCTCCGGAGTGCTGGGATTAAAGATGCATACCACCATGCCCGGCAAGAACAGTCTCTAACTCCAGTTCCAGGGGTAATCTGACGCCCTTTTCTGACCTACAGCATTGCATGACACGGGTGCACCTACCTACATGCAGGCAGTACACTCATACACATAAGAAGTAAAAGGGCCGGGCATGGTGGCGCACGCCTTTAATCCTAGCACTTGGGAGGCAGAGACAGGCGGATCTTTGTGAGTTCAAGGCCAGCCTGGTCTACAGAGCGAGTTCCAGGACAGCTGAGGCTACAAGGGAGACCCTGTCTTGAAAAGACCAAAAAAAAAAAAAAAAAGGAACAGAGGATCAGAGAAGTCAGAAACTCTCCCTCCATCAAATAGACAAATAAGTGCTGGTGCTAGAACCTGCCTCTGGTTCATATCAAACCTCTGTTCTGGGCCTCATGTATTAGCCCACAATTCTTAGTATCTCAAGGCTGAAGATGGTCTGAGGCCTGCACCTGGTGTGTATGTATAGAGCTGTGCTGACCTCTGTCTGAAAGCTCTGAAGGCAAACCTACTTCAAAGTATTCATGTTGGCAGAATTTACTTGCAGAGTGGTAGGATTGAAGTCTTATTAGCTCCAGGATAGAAACAGATTTCAAATCTTTACCACTCAGCCCCTCAGTGAGGGGGAACTGTACACCTTTCAAAAAGGGCTCCTGTTGGGGTTAGAGAGATGGCTCACTGGTTAAGCATACTTGCAGGGAACCCTTACTGAGCCTCACAACCTTTTGTAACTCCAGCTCCAGAGAATCTGACACTCTCCTCTGGCCTCTGTGAGTGTACATGAACACACACACACACACACACAAACAAACACACACACACACACACACTATTTAGAAAAAAAAGGAAGGGTTCCTAGTATTGGTTCAGATCCACTGGTTATTCCTTTCGAAGATCTTCTGTGCCACACAATATAACATAATCTCAAGTATTATATCCATACTCCTAGGACCAGGTAAACATACATGGTGCAAGCCTCCAAGAACTATCTTAAGTTGGATGTGACTCTAGTGCTCCTGGTACCCTGCTGGGCTGGCTCCAGGTGGACTCAGCCCTTAGGCTTTCTCCTGACTTTTGCCTTCCTAAACTGCCTCATCTCCATGAAAGTTTTGGGAGGATTCTTACAGTTTTATTCTTGACCCTATGACTTAAATGTATGTAGAACAACCCTTCTCTTGGCTTGAGTGGCTCTATGTAGCCCCAGCTGTCCTGGAACACACTATGTAGACCAGGCTGGCCTTGAACTCACAGAGATCCACCTGAGTGGCTCTGTTTCTAAAGTGGATGAAATCCTCCATTTGGATGCCAGAATGACCTCTTGGGGAAAACGGACCAATTGCTTCCCTCTTATCCTACTTAGCTTTAACTGTCAACTTGACACTTCCTGGAATCACCTGAAAAGTCTCAATTGAGGGATTGTTTAGATCAGATTCATCTGTAGATATGTCTGTGTGGGACTGGCTTGATCAGAATTGCCTACTTGGAGCAGTGAGCAGTACCATCCCTAGACAGATAGATGATCCTGAACTGTTTAAGAAAGCTAGCTGGACAGGCATGGTGGTGCATGCCTTTAATCCTAACACTTGGGAAGCAGAGGCAGGTGGATCTTTGTGAGTTCAAGGCCAGCCTGGTCTACAGAGTGAGTTCCAGGACAGCTGGGGCTACAGGGAGACCCTGTCTGAAAAAGACCAAAAAAAAAAAAAAATATAGCGCCCTCCCCGCCCCCCGTGGTTTAGGGACCAAGGTCGGGGCGGAAGGTTCCACCTCTTCCCCAGCCCTCCATGAATGTTCAATGGGACTGGAATCTAAGGTCACTGGAACCTTCAGATGACCCCCTAACCCCACTGCAGTCGGGGGGTTGCCCCCGATCCCCGGGCAAGAGCCTCCTTGGGGCCGACCCCGCACCGCGACACCGGAAGGGCCCTGCGTCCTGGAGCCCGGACTTCACCCAGAGCTTCCCAGGGCGCGGCTCCTGCTAGGGCGCCGCAGCTGCCCCTGGCGCTCCAGTCCGAGTCCTTTCGGGCCGATTCCAGTGGGGCAGGCCCACCCTCGCCATGTCAAAGGTCTGACATAAGAAAACAGAGTCGGTAAGCCAAGCCGCTCCACCTCTGCTTAGACAATGGTCTCTGCTCAGACCCACCGCCACCCCTGATCCCCAGGCCCCGGGAGCCTACCGGATACGGTGCTGGCCATGGTGCTGGCGGCGGCTGGGGTTGCGGAGGCCAGAGGGATGCGGGCGGCGGCTGGGAGCTGCAGTCGGCAAATGCTGCAGTGTGGGGAGGGGAGGAGCGAGAGGCGGGCGCGGCAAGGAGGGGGAGAGAGAGGGATGGAGAGAGGGCGAGGACGATGGAGTTGGAGGAAGGGGAAAAGGAAGGAGCGAGGGAGAGAGAGTGAGAGGAGAGAGGAGGGAGAGAAGAGAAGAAAAAAGAACAGAAAATGGGTTGGGCTGTAATCATCAAAGGGAGGGGTCAGTAAGGGGGTGGGGAGAAGAACAAGGAGCAGGACAAAGAGCCTATCTTTCATCTGCAGAAAACATGGATGACCCTCCCCTAGCTTGGCTTTGTGGGACTTGAGAAGATAGCGAGATGGAATCATTCACAGAGTGGAGAGAGCCAGGAACAGGCTAGTGGGCCTGTCCCACAGTCTGGGTAGATGACGAGGCTGCTGAAGGTTGAGATGACCACTGAGCCAGATGGTGACACTGACCAGCAAGGTTATCTGGAGCTTCTCTGTGTCCAAGGGGCGAGCAGCTCTGGTTTATAAAGGGCAGGGATTTCATGTGAGCTAGAGGGAGGATACTGCACCAGCTCTGACTGCCCCAGAAGATGGAGGAGAGGGAAATTGCCAGAGCTGACGTGTGCTAATAGTGAGTCTAATTTTCTTTCTGTTGTTGTGATAAAATACTCTGTCCAAGAACAGTCAGGGGAAGAAGGATTTATTTCAGTTTACAGGTCACAGTCCAGCATTGAGGAACATCAAGGCAGGAACTGAAGCAGGTTGCTTGCTCTTCCATAAAGTATTACTCTAAGAAAACTCACTGCCTGCCGAAGAAGTGCAGCAGAGAATTGTGGAAGGACACTCACTGCTTGCTGACTGACTTCTACTCAGGTAGACTCACTTTAGTACTACATCACTGTCCTTTCTATATTATATAATTTATATATATATTTTATATATTGATTTTTACTATATATCTTAATAATGATATAGTAAGTAATNTATAAATATATATATAAATATATATATATATAAATAAGAAAGCTAGCTGAGTATAAGTCTACCTGAGTAGAAGTCAGTCAGCAAGCAGTGAGTGTCCTTCCACAATTTCTGCTGCACTTCTTCGGCAGGCAGTGAGTTTCTTAGAGGTAATACTTTATGGAAGAGCAAGCAGACCTGCTTCAGTTCCTGCCTTGATGTTCCTCAATGCTGGACTGTGACCTGTAAACTGAAATAAATCCTTCTTCCCCTGAACTGTTCTTGGACAGAGTATTTTATCACAACAACAGAAAGAAAATTAGAACTGCACTATATGCACACAGTCAGCTCTGGCACATTTCCTCTCCTCCATCTTCTGGGGCAGTCAGAGCTGGTGCAATATCCTCCCTCTAGCTCACATGAAATCCCTGCCCTTTATAAACCCAGAGCCTGCTCGCCCCTTGGACACAGAGAAGCTCCAGATAACCCTTGCTGGTCAGTGTCACCATCTGGCTCAGTGGTCATCTCAACCTTCAGCAGCCTCGTCATCTACCCAGACTGTGGGACAGGCCCACTAGCCTGTTCCTGGCTCTCTCCACTCTGGTGAATGATTCCATCTCGCTATCTTCTCAAGTCCCACAAAGCCAAGCTAGGGGAGGGTCATCCATGGTTTTCTGCAGATGAAAGATAGGCCTCTTGCTGCATCCCTTGTTCTTCTCCCCACCCCCTTACTGACCCCTCCCTTTGATGATTACAGCCCAACCCAGTTTTCTGGTTCTCTCCCTCTCTCCTCTCCTCTTCTCTCTTCTCTCTCCCTCCCTCCCTCTCCTCTCTTCTCTCCCTCAGGCTCCTTCCTTTTCCCCTTCCCTCCACCCATCTGTCTCCCCTCCTCCATCCCTCTCTCCCTCCCCCTCCTGCCGCGCCCGCTCTCGCTCCCTCCCCTCCCCACACTGCAGCATTTGCCGACTGCAGCTCCCAGCCGCCGCCCGCATCCCTCTGGCCTCCGCAACCCCAGCCGCCGCCAGCACCATGGCCAGCACCGTATCCGGTAGGCTCCCGGGGCCTGGGGATCAGGGGTGGCGGTGGGTCTGAGCAGAGACCATTGTCTAAGCAGAGGTGGAGCGGCTTGGCTTACCGACTCTGTTTTCTTATGTCAGACCTTTGACATGGCGAGGGTGGGCCTGCCCCACTGGAATCGGCCCGAAAGGACTCGGACTGGAGCGCCAGGGGCAGCTGCGGCGCCCTAGCAGGAGCCGCGCCCTGGGAAGCTCTGGGTGAAGTCCGGGCTCCAGGACGCAGGGCCCTTCCGGTGTCGCGGTGCGGGGTCGGCCCCAAGGAGGCTCTTGCCCGGGGATCGGGGGCAACCCCCCGACTGCAGTGGGGTTAGGGGGTCATCTGAAGGTTCCAGTGACCTTAGATTCCAGTCCCATTGAACATTCATGGAGGGCTGGGGAAGAGGTGGAACCTTCCGCCCCGACCTTGGTCCCTAAACCACGGGGGGCGGGGAGGGCGCTGGGGGACGCTAAAGGGGATGTCTGAGCAGCACCTGGAGGGAGGCCCCAGCCTGCAGCAAGCAGAGCTTCTCCATCTTCCCACATTGCGACTGCGGCTAGGGACCACCCTCTGGTACGCCAGGGCCACCAACACTGGCCAGAAAAGCCTCCGCCCTTTGCATGGCCCGGTCTAGGTGGAGGAGGGGCTGTTGCATTTCCAAACCTTCTAAGACGCATGGGGTTGGAGGAAGGTCGGCTTTCAAAGGGAGTCTCTCCTATCCCAGCCAGCATCCAGTGGAGGGCAAAGGGGCGGATACCATGAGGTGCTGTTTGCTCCGCTCCCTACTCCCCGCATAAGGACGCTGGGCATCACCCCTACCAGACACCCACCCAGTCTCCAACCCCAGCCCCAGCAAAGCTTCGTAGGTTTTTTTCTCCTGCCTGAGACCTAAGAATGCACAACCCAGCCCCCTCCTGTCCGTGGTATCCCCTAAGAACCACAGTCCTGTCACTTGTCCTTCCCTCCGCCCTGGAGGCTGTTCTCTGTGGTCAAATACCTGACTTCATTTTCCCAGGCGCTGGCTTTAGCCCCAGGTACAAACTCCACCCACCATGCAGTCCTGAACCCTCTCCTGAAGTTTTCAGTACCCCTTCAATTGTGTGTCAGAGACTACCCTCTACTGACACTGTCCAGAAGGCTTTTCCGTCCAGTCTTCATCCATGCACAATTTTCCCATATCTTTGGAAAGGTTCAGAGCAAAGTTGGACTTTCTCCCACCCTTGGAGGCAGCTCTGTCTTTACCATCAGAGCAAGAAACTACCCCACAGAGGCCTGGTCACAGGTGTAAGTCCATTATCAGGTACCTGAAGCTTCTTCCCCTTAGGATGTTTGGGGTCCTGACCTGACTCTGGAAGGCTTTCTCTAGTCTTCTGTGCCTCAAGCTTTCATGAACAGGCACATATTTAGCCTTTTATTTTTTATTTTTTATTTTTCACATAAATTTATTTATTTTTAACAAATCTAGACCCGTGTTCCGGCTCATTCCCCCATGCCCCCAGAGCTCATGCATTCTGCCAAACATGCTTTCCATCTCTCAGTCTTTCTCAGTATTTTCCATGGGGAGGTTGACTGTTTTGAGCAGAAGTTCACCGTCTCAGTCAGTTCTTTGATGCAGTCTTTTCTGTTGTTGTTGTTGTTTCCAAAATGTATTATGCCCAACTGCTTTGTACAAAAGCTCAGGGGGCCCTACACAAGAAATACTTACAACTGGGTAGTTGGCACTAGCATCCACAGATGAGGGATACCATTCGTCGTTTGTTTTTCTGGGACTGTGTTACTTCACTCAGCATGATGTATATTTAGCCTTTTATGTAGCTTGGAGTCTGACCTTGAGCTGTAGGGCCTTGCCTATTCTACTTAAATCTTCAAGGCCTTGGTTTCCCATCTGGAGAGATAATGACCTTTAAGCTCCAGCTCCAAAAACATGGGCCCAACCTAGCTTTGTGCTATAGCCAAGCCTGGCCTCTCTCTCCACCAGCCCCAAATAAGGACTATTGCCTCACTAGTTATCCTGTCCACTCCAACCTGCTTGCCTTTCGTGTAGCCAGATCACACAGCAGGCCTCATTTCCAGCCCTTTCCTGTAGTCACTTGTCTATTTACTCCTTGAGGATCCACCTTCTGGGAAGGAAGTTCTTTATGGGCTGTCAGCCCAGAAGAAACCAAGCCAGGGAATTTCTTTTTTTTTTTTTTTTTGTCTTTTTCGAGACAGGGTCTCCCTATAGCCCCAGCAGTCCTGGAAGTCACTCTGTAGACCAGGCTGGCCTTGAACTTACAAAGATCCGCCTGCCTCTGCCTCCCAAGTGCTAGGATTAAAGGCATGCGCCACCACGCCCGGCAAAGCCAGGGAATTTCAATGACCATTAGGTACTATGTCTCTATCTGCAGCTATATGACATGTATGTACCTCACTTGCCAGTTGGACATTTGTTTCCTGAGCTTTGACTTGAGAGATCCCTGGCCTAGTGCACCAGCCCCAACCTTCTTTCCTGATAAGGAAGGTGCTCATTCCTGCCCAGGCTTGCCCTGCTCCCTGAATCCTTGCCAACCTCCCAGTGCTAAGGAAATAGTTATCTGGATGGGAGCCTTCTGGTACTTCTTAATTTTGGTGGTGCCTGCAGTGGACATATAGTCATTTTCCTGTGAAGATTTCAGACTCAAGAAGGAAAGGCATTGGATTAGCTGTCAGGGCCCAGGGTCCTGTCTGTGAGGCCAGCCTATTTAGGTTTTAGATGTAAGATGAGGAATAATGATACAGAAAACTAGGAGTAGGAGACGGGTTTGTTGGGCAAGGAAGTGGGTGCTGGCAGAGTCAGATTTGAAGAGAACAAACCCCCTTCTTCCCCAGCTTCTCCCAGGATTCAGGTCTGTCCTACCCTAGCCCAGGGCCTCTCTTACTCCTGCTCTCCTGTCCCCTCCTCAGCATAGGGTTGGCCTTCTCCAGAGGTCCCAGATGTCTACTGATTTGCTACAGCTAAACAGCCTGGCTCTTAAGTCTTCTAGTTCCTTACCACATGACCTAAGACATACTTCTCGACATTCTTTGTTGGACTAACCATTCATAACACAAATGATACATGAATAGATTTTGCTTGTAAAAAAATCAAACTTACATCCAGGTGTGGTGTCTCAGCTTTTGATCCCAGTACTTGGGAGGCAGAGGGAGGCCTCTGTGATATTGAGGACAGCCTAGTCTGTATAGAGAGTTCTGAGCTAGCTGGAGCTACAGGGAGACCCTGTTTCCAAAAAAACCCCAAAATAACAACAACAACAACAATAATAATAATAATAATAATAATAAAAATAATAATAACTTGGGGGCTGGAGAGCTGGCTCAGTGATTAAAAACACTGACTGCTCTTACAGAAGTCCCAGGTTCTCCAGGTGTGGTGGCACTCACCTTTAATTCTAGCACTTGGGAGGCAGAGGCAGGCAGATCTTTGTGAGTTCAAGGCCAGTCTGGTCTACAGACTGAGTTCCAGGACAGCTAGGGCTACAGAGAGACCCTGTCTTGAAAAGATTAAAAAAAAAAAAAAAGTCCCAGATTCAGTTCCCAGCATCCACGTGGCAGCTAACAAAAGTAACTCCCAGGTGGCACACGCCTTTAATCCTAGCACTTGGGAGGCAGAGGCAGGTGGATCTCTGTGAGTTCAAGGCCAGCCTGGTCTACAGAGTGAGTTCCAGGCCAGCTGGGGCTATAGGGAGACCCTGTCTTGAAAAGACAAAAAACAAAAAAACAAAAACAAACAAACAAACAAATGTAACTCCCATTCCAGGGATCAGATGACTTTTAAACTCTGTGGGCATTGCACGGCACAGGGGCCCTTACATTCAGGCAGGCAATACACTCCTACACATAAACAAATAAAAATACTTTTAGCCCAGTGTGGTGGCACACGTCTTTAATCCCAGCACTGGGGAGGCAAAGGCAGGCAGATCTTTGTGAGTTCAAGGTCAGCCTGGTCTACGTAGTGAGTTCCAGGCCAGCTGGGGCTACAGGGAGATTTTGTCTCAAAAATACATAAAAAAAAAATACTTTTTTTTTTTTATATGGAACGCTTCACGAATTTGTGTGTCATCCTTGCGCAGGGGCCATGCTATAACTTGCTCTGTTCCCGTTCCATTTGTATATGTGCCGCAAGGGAGTATATCAAAAAAGAAATACTTTCAAAAACTTGGTTCTAGGCCATGTGCATACATGTCCTGCAAATTCAGCATTTTCCATAGAGGTAGGAAGATCAGAGAGCTCAAGAATAAAGGTTTGCTACACAGTCATTTAATGTCGGTCTAGTTTACAGTATAAATTAGCTTCGAAAAAAAAAAAACAAAAACAACATCCAAAACCAGAAACTCAGAAAGAAGAAGATAAAGAAAGGGAAGGAGAGGAGATAGGAGGAGAGAAGGATCAAAAAGCAGAAACAAAATGAATGCATGAAGTCCTTTTCTCAGGAGCCCCTTTCTTGACCTTTATTTCCACCTCCTTTTCCAGTCTCTTGAAGACAATGACCAGCCTTGACTTGCCATTCTAGTGTTCCATTCTGTTCTCTCTTGGGCTCCATGCTGTTTGCTCCAAAATGATTCTATCCCTAGGAAATTTAGATCAAAATGAGCATTCACTGCGCTTCTTGTGGGAGGACAAAGCTCACTATGAAAGGCTTGACCATTTCTGCTTATACCCTCAATTTTATGATAAATCAATTTGGTTTTTTTTTTTTTTTTTTTTTTTTTGGTTTCTTTCTTTGCAGGGTTCCCTGTAATCCTGTAGCCCAGTGTCTGGAACTCACTCTGTAGACAGGCTGGCTTTGAACTCACAAAGATCCACCTGCCTCTGCCTCCCAAGTGCTAGGATTAAAGGCGTGCACCACCATGCCTGGCGATAAATCAATTTGGAAAATCATCTTGGGTGAAACTTGATCAGAAAGTTTCTGTTCCAAATAAATTCTTGTCCAAGCTGTTGTCTGTTCCCCCAAAGGGTGCCAGTAGTAACCAGACATGAAAACTGGCTTTCCTTTTCTAAAAATGTCTGCCTGGAGACCCGAATCTGCTGCCTGGATCTCAGAGCCTGCAATCTCTGGGACCTGCTAGAATGGAGGGAAAAACACAGACCTTCTGGAATTGCATTTCAAGGAATGATTGTTCATGTCATCCCAGTAAGCTGAGACCCCCATGTCATCCCTGTGGAATGGAGTAACTGTATTGGGCTTGCAGGATTCTTGGGCATTACTGAATCAGAAGTCTACAGTGGAGTTGGTTCACAGTGAATGGATCCAGAATAATGATATTACTTCTATTCTGAGACTAGGTATTTCTCCTTTCCCCCGACAGGAGTCAAGGCCACAGTCACTAGGATCACCTTTCTTTCTAGTTGGGCAGCAGAGACACTGGGTGGTAGGCACTTGATCTGGAAGGACAAGCAGTGAAATTAAGTGGACAGCTGCTTTGTCTTTGTCCTTGGTGGAACCTGGGCCCCAAGCTTACCTGGGCAGGCAGTGAGTGGGTATCTGGAGAAGATTTAGCTTCATTTCAGAGTGGTTGTGCTATTTTCATGGTAAATGTGAAAGAAGCAGTAGGATCTGAGAGCTTCACCCAAGCTTGCAGCCCAAAGAGTGATGCCTTGCCAGATGGTAGTCCCAACTATTTGGGAGTTGGGGGCAGGAAGATCATTTGACCCCAGAAGTTCAAGGCCCTTCTGGGCAATATAACAAGACCTAATCTTAGGGGGAGGGAAAATGAGCAGAAGGAAGGGAAAGAGGGAAGAAAGGAAGGAGAGTTGCTTACATTTGTCTGGTCCCAGTCATGAGAGTTGTGGTTAATTTTGTCTTCCTGAACTAGCAAGAAGAAGGAAATGAAGTAAGAATGAGGAGCTTACTATGGGTAGAGGAAGAGTCAAAGTAACAAGTAATGACAGAAAGCTGCAACCAGAGATACAGAAAAACAAAAAGAAGCTGGGTATAATGGCTCACACTTTTTTTTTGGTCTTTTTGAGATGGGGTCTCCCTGTAGTCCCAGTGGGCCTGGAACTCACTCTGTAGACCAGGCTGGCCTTGAACGCACAGAGGTCCGCCTGCCTCTGCCTCCCGAGTGCTAGGATTAAAGGCATGTGCAAAAGAAAGAAAGAAAGAAAGAAAAAAAGAGAGAGAAAGAAAGCAAGCAAACAAAAACTCAAAAGGAGAAAAACACAAAGATAGGAACCCAGTCAGAAAGACAGAAGGACAACAGAGACTCTCAGAGAAGTGTTACAGTTTGTTCATACTGATGTAGCAAAATATCTTTATCTTTAGACTGGACTTCTCTAAAAAATAGATATCCTTTGTTTGTAGACTGGAAGTTCAAGGTCAAGGTGCCACTAGGTTTGGTTGTCTAGGGAGGGCCACTTCCTCATACATAGATATGTCCTTGTGACCTCACATTTTTGTAGAGTTGAAGGACCACTCAGGGTCCTGTTATGTAAGGTCATTAATCCCATTCAGGAGTCTGTACCCTTGTGGCCTACTTGCCTCCCAACAGCATCCCATGAGGGTTAGGACTTCAACCTATGAATATTGGGGAGACATGAACTTTCAGACCATGATGGGCAGAGAAAAAGTACAAGAGACAGAGATAGGTCAAGCATACTAGTGCATACCTGTGATGGTAGCTGGGCTTGGTGGCACACACCTTTAATCCCAGCACTCAGGAAGCAGAGGCAGAGGCAATGGATCTCTATGAGTTCAAGGCCAGCCTGGTCTACATAGCGAGTTCTAGGCCAGCTGGGGCTACAGAGGGACCCTGTCTCAAAAAAGGACCAAAAAAAAAAAAAAAAAGTTTGATCTACATAAAGAGTTCCAGGCCAATCTGGGCTGCATAGTAAGACTATCTCAAAACAAACAAAGCCAGGTATCATGGTACACACCTGTACATTCTGCATTTGGGAGATGGAAGCAGAAGGACCAGGAGTTCAAAGTCATTTTTTGGACATACAGTGAGCTGAAGGCTAGCTTGAGCTACATGAGATGTCTCCAAAATGAAACAAAACACACACACACACACACACACACACACACACACACACGAGTCAAAGAGCAATATAGAGGAGGACAGACAGAAATGCCAAGAGAGGGGCTGGAAAGATGGCTCAGCAGTTAAGAGCGCCAACTGCTCTTGCAGAGGACCCGGGTTTGATTCCCAGCACCCACATGGCGGCTAAGAACCCTCTTTAACTCCAGTTCTGGAGGAATCCAACTCCCTCTTCTGACCTCCGCAGTATTGCATGACACAAGTGTACCAACCTACATGCAGACAGTACACACATACACATAAAAAATAAAGATATTAAAAAAATTAAAAAGAAAAAAAGAAATACCAAGAGAGACAAAGGCTGAGGTAAGGAGACACAAGGGGAGGACTCAAGACGCCGAGATGAAGACCCTCAGATGGAGCCTGTGATCCCAGAACTTTTTGGAGCCCCTGATCCCAGCACTCAAGAAGCCAAGATGGAGTCCATGATCTCAGGACTCAAGACTCCGAGATGGAGCCCATGACCCCAGGACTCAAGATGCTGAGATGGAGCTGATCCCAGACTTTTTGGAGAAAAAAAAATTAACGGGAACAACAGCAACAAAAGACTTGCTCAAAGAATTTACCCAAACAGTAAACTTCTGCATCAAAAAAAGTTTAAAAGAAAAAAGACTTGAGAAAAAGATATAAGACAGGACTTAACATGTATGGCGGAGTGCATGAGTATGGGGGTGGAGCATGGATGGGATGGGCATAAACTTGATTAAGAAATATTGTATGAAATGTAGAAAACCTCAATAAAAAAATTAAGGAAAAAAAAAGGAGACCCAAGGGGAGAGAGACTAAAAGACAGAAGCATACAGAGAACCATGTAGGAAAAAACCTGAGTCATAATCTATAGCCAGAGGACTGGGGAGAAGGGGTGTGGAGAACAAGATGTGGATAAACAGCACGACAGATAGTTCTGTGTTTTACAGGGAGGCACCCCAGAGGCAGTGAGGGGGAGGGAAAAGTGGGACCCCACCAAGCTTACCTGGGGGGCCAGGATGATGACGGTACCCACTGACCTTGACCTCAAATCCACAGCCTACAAGGAGAAGATGAAGGAGTTATCTGTGCTGTCACTCATTTGTTCCTGCTTCTACTCACAACCTCATCCCAACACCATCTATCAGTATGGGGGTAAGTGTGTCTACATGGCTGCTGGCCTTGCCTGGCCAGGGCCTGCCCACCTTACCTCTATGCCTCTCCTGATCTCTGGCAATGCTGTGGCCTGGCTGCTGCAGAGGCCATTCTGGGAGGAGGGACCCAGGCCATGAGTACTCCCTGAGCAGCAGTATTCTTTCCTCAACCTTTTTTGGGATGTATTCTGGGAGCAGGCCCTTCACTCTACCTATACTCTCTGGCCAGGCCTCCTGAAGCCCCCATATTGTCTTGCCTTGCAGACATGGAAGTGAAGCAGCTGGACAAGCGGGCCTCTGGCCAGAGCTTTGAGGTCATTCTCAAGTCTCCTTCTGACCTGTCTCCAGAGAGCCCTGTGCTCTCTTCTCCCCCCAAGAGGAAGGATGCCTCCTTGGAGGAGCTACAGAAGCGGCTGGAGGCAGCTGAGGAGCGGAGGAAGGTAAAAACCCTACATACGTACCTAACATAGTTGTCCAGGCTCTTTGTTTGGTCAGGACATTGGATTGCTGAATGCAGGACCTGAGGATTAGAAAGGAGATGAGGGAGAGTGCCAAAATGGGGGCAGAGGGCAACAGGAACCACAATCTTGAGGGAGCACCCTTGATCATGGCAGAAGGAGGTCAGGTTGTAGTCCTCAGAAGGAGCTCTGGGGATAAAAGGTGGAGGCTGGCACTCCTTTCAGAGCAGGAGAGTGAGAAGAAAGGATCTGAATTGGGTTGATTGGGTAGTTCAGTGGGGCCCTGGAGATAGGAATGTGGAAGCCCCCCTCCCCAGTCCCTTGAGATTGAAACAGTGAAGCCCATTGTATAGAGAAATGGCTTAGTCTATCCACAATAGGATCCTGGCTCAGCAGGTTTAACTTGAAGACTGGTGCACCAGTGGGTGCCCAGAAGCATTCAGAAAGTAATCTAGCCTAGGATAATTAATTATCCCAGGGAGCCTGACTCTCCCTGTTTTCTTCCTGAGAGTCACCAGGCAGTCCTTTCCTCAGCAGGGCAGAGCAATGTGGCGCCACAATGTCCTTTCCTGGAACCCTGGGGATACATCCCTGGCTGTGCAATAATGGGGAGCTAGAGGACAAGGGTACTTTGTGGCTAACGTTAGCTCAATAGGCAAGCCCTGGCACCCGAGGGGCCTCGTGGCAAGCAGAACTTTCACTGCCAAAGCCCCAGAGATCCCAGGCAATCCGGGGTGGCATGCAAGAGGGTATAGGTCTCCTAAAATCGTAGTCCCGGGAAGACAGAGAAGAGTGATAGGCATTGGGCGGAGACAGGACAACAGGACCTCGGCACGCAAGCAATTGGTCAAGCTGAGGGGCAGAGAAGGGACAGAGCTGGCCCTCTGCCACAGAAGCATGACCCCCTCCCAGTTTGCCGGCTTCCAGACCAGAGATGGTCCAGGACAGCTCCTGGGGCCATGCCCCAGGGAAGGCGCGCAGGGCCTGACCCGCAGCTGCGCACCAGGGATCTGGGCCGCACCCAGGAGGGGTCCTAGTCTGGATTTTCTAGCCCCTGGCTCTGTGCAGACGCAGGAGGCGCAGGTGCTGAAGCAGCTGGCAGAGCGGCGCGAGCATGAGCGCGAGGTGCTGCATAAGGCCCTGGAAGAGAACAACAACTTCAGCCGCCTGGCGGAGGAGAAGCTCAACTACAAGATGGAGCTCAGCAAGGAGATCCGCGAGGCGCACCTGGCGGCGTTGCGCGAGCGGCTGCGCGAAAAGGTGCGCGGGGAGGGACGCAGAGTGGACCGGGGCCAGGATGTGGAGCAGGGTCCATAGGCGGGGCGAAAAGGGCCCAAAGAGGGTCTCTAGACTTTTTTCAGTCGGGTGCTTTCCTCAGCGCAGGAATTAGATCCAGCAGGTCCTGGTGGGACACATTCACAATCGCAGTAGATGGGTAAGTTAATTTTGAAGTGCTCTGAAGGAAAGTGCATCTCGAGGCCCAGTCCATTGGTCAAGTCGCTAAGCACTGTGCCACAAGGCACACTGTGAGCTTAAGCACTGTGGTCCCAGTGCTCCCCAAGTGCTGTGGTGCACAGTCGCGTGTACTTGGAAGCTCCCCCGAGTTCCAAAGCACCTGGGACACCCTCACCCTGGGCTGCTTGTCAGGCCTCCTCTGCTTGTCTTCGCAGGAGCTGCATGCTGCTGAGGTGCGCAGAAACAAGGAGCAACGGGAGGAGATGTCTGGCTAAGGGACACTAGACCCAGCGACAAGAACATGTTCGGGTTTTGTTTGTTGTGTTCAACTTGTCTAGAGGCAACTTTTGTTCCTGCTCCGACCCCCTCCCTTGCACTCCCAGCTTCCTGCTTCTCTTCCCGCACTCTGAACTGTCCTGTCCTTGTAGTGTGTCTGATGTGGACTCTCCTTGAAGGAGCTCCCTGGGTGGGAGACATGGTCCCCCAGTTCAGACACCAGGCCAGGTGTGGCTGGGTCCCTCTTGGTGGCCCTCTTTAGTGGATGTGTTGGCAACCTTAATAAATCTAGTGGCAGTGGCACAAACGTGTGGAGTCTTATTCTGAGTCTCAGGATGTGTTTTCCAGTGAGCACTTCATCACTTGAGAATGTCTCCTCCCAGTTTCTGTAGGGCAACAGGCAGACACAACAGTATCTTGCTGGTCATTTCACGGGAGACATTTCATGGAGAGACTCCATAGGGGACAGAGAGGGACTGAAGACCCCAGGGTAGGTTGGGCCTATTCTCCCTGACACTATGGCCAGTACTGGAGCCTAGGCTCTGTATAATTGGTGGATGAGGGCTGCAACATTCTAATGTGGTTGCACAGGGGTCCTGAAGCCATCTGGCCCCAGTGGCACCTTAGGCCACCTTGAGAGCCTACAGTCATTGAACAGGGACTGGGTTTGAGTATGACCTCACCTGAATTCACTGTGGGTAGGTATTCTCTACCAATGACCCTTAAGCTACTGTAGTCTTCAGACCTATGAGGCTGCATGGACCCCTCCTCCTGTCTCAGTGTCTTAGAAGTGCATGCTCTTGGGGGCTGGAGAGATGGCCTAGCAGTTAAGAGCGCCGACCACTCTTACAGAGGACCCAGGTTTGATCCCCAGCACCCACATGGCGGCCTAGAACCGTCTGAAACTCCAATTCCAGAGAACTCCAGTTCCAGGGGATTCCGACACCCTCTTCTGACCTCCGCGGCATTGCACAACACAGGTGCACAAACTTGCATGCAGACAGTACATTCATACACATACAGAAAAAAAAAAAAAATAAAAAAAAAAAAAAAGAAGTGCATGCTCTCAGCCGGGTGTGGTGGCGCATGCCTTTAATCCTAGCACTTGGGAGGCAGAGGCAGGCAGATCTTTGTGAGTTCAAGGCCAGCCTGGTCTACAGAGTGAGTTCCGGGGCTACAAGGAGACCCTGTCTCGAAAAGACAAAAAAAAAAAAAAAAAAAAAAAAGTGCATGCTCTCTGAAAAGCCTCAGCTATGGCATTCCGTAGTATTGCGATACATTCTCATTTTTCAAATCAATCATGATAAAAATATGATTTACGGTCAATGTCAATCTAGAGTTGTACCGAACACAAACACTTCCTTACAGCTCACAAGGTCAGCAGTAGGCAAAGCAGCCATTTCTAAACAGAGAGCTTCTTTTTTTTTTTTTTGTCTTTTTTGAGACGGGTTCCCTGTTAGCCCCAGCTGTCCTGGAACTCACTCTGTAGACCAAGCTGGCCTTGAACTAACAAAGATCAGCCTGCCTCTGCCTCCCAAGTGCTAGGATTAAAGGTGAGCATCTTTCTTTTTAAGACAAAAAAATGGGCTGGGTAATGCCTTTTTAATCTCAGCACTTGGAAGTCAGGGGCAGGTGGATCTCTATGAGTTCAAGCCCAGCCTGTTCTACATAGTAAGTTCCAGGCCAGCTAGGGCTTCAGGGAGATCCTGTGTCAAGAAAATAAAAAAATAAAAAAAAAGAAAGGAAAGTAAAAAAGGAAAAGAAAAATTGGGCTGGAAAGATGGCTTAGTTGTTAAGAGCACTCTTTCAGAGGACCCAGGTTCAGTTCTTAGCACCTACATAGTGGCTAACAACTGTCTGAATTCCAGTTCCAGAGGATCTGATGCTTTCTTCTGACCCCAATAGGCATTCCACAACATGGGTACACTTTTATACATGCAGGTAAATGGTTAAAACACTCATACACATAAACTTATATTTTTTATTATTTATTTATTTATTTATTTATTATTTATTTATTTGTATGAATGTCCTGTCCGCATGTAGGTTTGTGCGCCCATGTCCTGCAATGCTGCGGAGGTCAGAAGAGGGTGTCAGACTCCCCTGGAACTGGAGTTCTCCTGGATTTGGAGTTACAGACGGTTCTCAGCTGCCATGTGGGTGCTGGGCATCGAACCCAGGTCCTCTGCAAGAGCAGTCGGTTCTCTTAACCGCTAGGCCATCTCTCCAGCCCTATTTTTTTGGTCTTTTCAAGACAGGGTCTCCCTGTAGCTCCGACTGTCCTGGAACTCCCTAAGTAGACCAGCCTGGCCTTGAACTCACAAAGATTCGCCTGCCTCTGCCTCCCAAGTGCTAGGATTAAAGCCATGTGCCACCATACCTGGCTTACACACGAACTTTTTTTTAATTTTTTTTAATGAATTTTATTTATTTCTGTATGTGTAGGAATGTACTGCCTGCATGCAAGTTTTTGCACCCGTGCCGTGCAATGCCGCGAGGTCAGAAGAGGGCGTCGGATTCCCTGGAACGAGGAGTTCTCCTGAAATTGGAGTTTTCAGACGCTCTCGGCCGCCATGTGGGTGCTGGGGATCGAACCGGGTCCTCTGTAAGAGCGGTCGCGCTCTTAACCGCTAGGCACTCTCCAGCCCCCCCCGCCCCTTTTTTTTTTAAAATACAGGTTACCATTGATTTTTTATTTATTTTTTTTTATTTATTTTTTTTATGTGTGTATGAATGTTACACTCATGCATGTAGGTTTGTTGCACCTGTGTCGTCAATGACCGCGGAGGTCAGAAGAGGGTCCTCAGATGCCCCTGGGAACTGGAGTTCTCCATGCGAATTGGACAAAGTTTCAGACGGCTTCCTCGGCCTCCATGTGGTGCTGGGGATCGAACCCCGGTCCTCTGGTAAGAGCGGCCGGCGCTCTTAACCGCTAGGCCATCTCTCCAGCCCCCTACACATGAACTTTTAAAGTAAAAAATAAAACATTCATTGGTGTGTTCTTGTGTGTATGTATATGTGTGTGCTTCTGCATACATGCACCATGGCATTCTTGTGGAGGTCAGAGGACACTTTGTAGGTATTGGTTTTCTCTTTCTACCATGTAGGTCTTTGGGATTGAACTCAGGTTGTCAGATTTGGTGTCAAATGCCTTTACCTGATGAGTCCTCTTGTTGATCCAGAGTCTTTTCCTTCATTATTTGATTTAAGTTCACTATGTGAATGAGATGTGTACTTATTACACTGGGCTTTGGCTCCTTAAGGGCTGCTGCCTGTGAGAAGAGCTCTAACCACAGTTTCCTTTCCTCTTCCCTCCACCCAGTCCCACAAAAGCTACATGTGGCACCCTGGGGTTCAGATCCTGACTATTGCTTCCTCTTGTGGTTGTCTGAGGGGTGGAGGTAGGGGATTACCTCTGAGCTTCTGTGATGGTCAATGTCTACCATGCTTTCTGGACAGGCCTTGGAAAGATCCCTCCCTGAATCCTCACAAGAACCAAATAAAAAAAAAAAAAAAAAAGATCAAGGACTTTTTTTTTTTTTTTTTGGTTCTGGTCTTTTCGAGACAGGTCTCCCTGGGGAGCTCGTGTCGGAACCTACATAAGACCAAGCTTGGCCTGAAACTACTATAGACCAGTGGCCATAGACTCACAGCCGCCTCCTGCGCTCCCAAGTGCTAGGATTAAAGGCATGCACCACCACGCCTGACAGGATTTTAGGGCTTTAAATGTAGCTGCCTAGCCTAGGGCCTTACACCATAGCTATGTGGATTTAGCTGGTTATTCCCAGGTGCATAAAATAGGGAAACACCATGACTGGTCTCACTGATGTATCTGTCTCCAAACAGGCACTGGGAACTGCGTGCTAAGGAGGATACATGCTTGGTAATAGGCATTCATAATGCCTCTGCTCAGGCCAACAGTATATGGCGTTCCACAACACTCAGACGAGAACCCCAAAATGGACATTCATTCGCCAATGAACAAGTGCACTCCCACTCCTTTCCCTGGGATAGTGGGTGGGGCCAGTTAAAAACAAATATTTTGCTGGCGCGGGGCAGAGGCAGGAGATCTCTATGAGTTCAAGGCGCCAGCTGTCTACAGAGCAAGCTCCAGGCCAGCTGGGCTATAAAGGGAGACCCTGTCTTCAAAATACCAAAAAAAAAAAAAAAAAAAAATTCAAGGAAATGGAGACATGAAAAATGTGCAGGAGGGAAAGGCAAGGCACATTCAGGGAAGGGGACTCACTGGAGTGCCATATAAGGGTGTATCTGCCTGCTTACATTTTGGGTACCAAAACTGCACCCCAGAAAAGCACACCTGGCTTTGCATAGCAGAAATCCAGGCTGATCACAGGCTGGGGCATGGGGACAACCTGGCAAGCATCAAAGGGAAGATGGTACTTGTGATAGTCGCTTTATGGTGTCTCCAACATCAGACAGGTGAATCCTTCAGACTGATTTCACTTTTCATTTAGGAAAAACAAAGCTGGGCATGATGGTAGGAGCCTTTAATCCCAGCACTTGGGAGGCAGAGGCAGAAGGCTCTCTGTGAGATTGAGGCTAGCCTGGTCTACATAGCAAGTTCCAGGTCAGCTGGAGCTACAGGAAACTCTGTCTCCGAAAAAAACAAAACAAAACAAAACAAAAAAACAAGGCAGGGGGCTGGAGAGAAGGCCTAAGCGGTTAAGACACGACCACGCGCTCTTGCAGAGGACCACGGGTTCATCCCAGCACCCACAGCGCGCGAGAGCCATCTGAAAGTACTCCATTCCAGTGAATGAAACTCCAGTTCCAGGGGGAATCCCGAGCCCTCTTCTGAACCTCCGCAATACACAACGGGCACAAACCTACAAAAAAAAAAAAAAAACGCAAGACAGAAAATAAAAACCGAAATAAAAAAAAAAAAATTAAAAAAAAAAAAAAAGGCAAAAGAAGAGACACAGCAATGGGACTCTTATGGGAAGTTGGTCAGGGTCTATGAGTCATCTGTTGCAATAGTCACCCCAAGCAACAGCTGAAGGCACAAATTTTTCATTTTAGTTTCCCCTTTTTATTATTTATTAAAAGTCTTTTTTTTTTTCTTTTTTTTTGGGTCTTTTGAGGATAGGGTCCCCTGGTAGTTCCGGCTGGTTTTGGGAACATCACTATGTAGACCAACGTTAGCCTTACTCACAGAGATCTGCCTGCCTTCGGCCTTCAAGTGCTGGATTAAAGGTGTGTACCACCGTGTCTAGCTTAGTTTCCTTTTTTAAAAATACTTATTACTAAAGCGGAGACCCCTGTCCAAAAAAACCAAGAAAAAAGGTGCTGGAGAGATGGCTCAGGGTTTAATAGCACTCCGTCTGCTCCTTATAGAGGACCTGGGTTGATTCCTAGCACCCACATTGGCGGCAGAGAACGTCTTTAACTCCAGTCCAGGGGAATTCACAATGCCTCTCTTGCTGACTCCATGGCTTTGCACCAACAACGGGTGCACAAACCTACATGCAGACGTAACGCATACCATTAAAAAAGAATTGTAAAAAAAAAAAAAAGACCTTCCCTCCAAAAAATACTTATTAGGCCAGCCTGGTCTACATAGCAAGCGCCAGGCCAGCTGGGACTAAAGGGATACCCTGTCTCAAAAATACCTAAAAACCCAACTTATTTTTATTTTATGTGTGGGAATGTATTACCTTTATTTATGTAAGTGCACCTGTGTCATGTATAGCCTGTGGAAGTCAGAAGAGGACATCAGATTTGCCTAAAACTGGAGTTATGGACATTAGACTCCCCTGAAGCTGAAGTTATGGACAGTTGTTAGTTGCCATGTAGGTGCTGGGAATTGAACCTGGGTCCTCTGCAAGAATAGCCAGTGCTCTTAACTGCTGAGCCATCTCTCCAGTCCCCTCATCTTTTTTTTTTTAACTTTTTTAATTTATTTTTTATGTGTATGAATATACTGTCTGCATGTAGGTTTGTGCACCCGTGTTGTGCAGTGCAGCGGAGGTCAGAAGAGGGTGTCGGATTCCCCAGAACTAGAGTTAAAGACGGTTCTCAGCCGCCATGTGGGTGCTGGGGATCAGTCTTCTGCAAGACCAATCAGCACTCTTAACCGCTAGGCCATCTCTCTCTCCAGCCCCCAGTCCCCTCATCTTAAGTATACATATAGGAGCTAAGGATCTCTAGCCCAGGCTACAGACAGAATGTCAGCAGAGTGTCTAGTCATCCTGGCCTGGAGCTGA
This sequence comes from Rhizomys pruinosus, assembly GCA_009823505.1. Taxonomy (NCBI): domain Eukaryota; kingdom Metazoa; phylum Chordata; class Mammalia; order Rodentia; family Spalacidae; genus Rhizomys; species Rhizomys pruinosus. Next base: position 277,034 of record VZQC01011685.1, read on the forward strand.
AGGTCTCTTCAAAGAAGGACCAGTTTGGCCGGGCGTGGTGGGGCATGCCTTTAATCCCAGCACTTGGGAGGCAGAGCCAAGCGGATCTTTGTGAGTTCAAGGCCAGCCTGGTCTACAGAGTGAGTTCCAGGACAGCTGGGGCTACAGGGAGACTCTGGAAGATACCAAACAAAACAAAACAAAACAAAACAAAACAAAACAAAAAAAACCCCAAAAACAAAACCAAAGAAGGACCAGTTCCACTCATGCTAGCAGGACATGGGTGCTCACTGAGCTGCTTCAGTGTTCTCATAGCATGTCACTGGTTTTCCCAGAGAAAGCAATCTGAAAACATGAGAAAGAACTCTTCATTCCAGGGGTTACTCAGAGTCTGTTTTCTAGAAGTGAGTTGCTAGGAATAGGCCACACTCAATGGGACTATCAAAAAACTTAGAGCCACCTCAGATGTCCTGCCTAGAGTTACTACCGTGGTCTGCATGTGAACCCTAAGTTCAGCATTGGACTTTAACCTCACCTGTGGATTAATGCTGCTATGAACAGAGCTTGTATCTCTCCTGTCCTTCTGCATAATCTCGGAAAATGCTGCTGAAACTTTGGTCTTATATTTTACAGCATCTAGAACTGTGAGAAATAAAAAAAAAATATTTTATTTGGAACCGGGAGTGGTGGCACATACCTTTAATTCCAGCATAGGCAGGCAGATCTCTGTGAATTGAAGGCCAGCCAGTCTACATAGCAAGTTCTAGGCCAGCTGGGGCCTAGACAGGGAGATTCTGTCTCAAAAAGACAAAAATTTTTATGAGATAAACAAAATATTTTGTTTATAAAAATTTTTATCTCAAAATATTTTGTTTATCTAATGTGTATGGGTTTATGCATGTGGATGTGGGCACACGATTGCCATGACATATATACCTAGGTCAGAGAACAATCCATGTGGGTCCCAGGGATCAAACTCAGGTCATCAGGATTGGCAGCAAGTGCCTTTACCTGCTGAGCTATCTTATTGGCCCAAAATAATTTTTTTTATTAATTTTATTTATTTCTGTATGTGTATGAATGTACTGTCTGCATGCAAGTTTGTGCACCTGTGTCGTGCAATGCCACGGAGGTCAGAAGACGTCTCGGATTCCCCTGGAACTGGAGTTCTCCTGGAATTGGAGTTTCAGATGGTTCTCGGCCGCCATGTGGGTGCTGGGGATCGAACCTGGGTCCTCTGCAAGAGCGGTCGGCACTCTTAACCACTAGGCCATCTCTCCAGCCCCCAAAATAATTTTTTTTAATTTTTTAATTTATTTTTGTATGTGTATGAATGTACTGTCTGCATGTAGGTTTGTGCACCCGTGTCGTGCAATGCCACGGAGGTCAGAAGAGGGTGTCGGATTTCCCTGGAACTGGAGTTCTCCTGGAATAGGAGTTACATATGGTTCTCAGCCTCCATGTGGGTGCTGGGGATCAAACCCAGGTCATCTGCAAGAGCAGTTGGAGCTCTTAACCGCTAGTCCATCTCTCCAGCCCCCCAAAATAAATTTTTTTTAATGAATTACTTGGTTGGTGGTGGTCCGTCTGAACAGTTCAAAGCAGACTAAGGTGATGAGCTTGTGTCCTCTGGACACAGCTGGGCTTGTTAGGGCTCATAAGTGTCCTCCCAAAGTCACATGTCTAGTGGAGCAGGTATGGGTGGCAGTACAGGATCTGATTCTGCCAGCCCTCCCCAACCCTGCTGTGTTGTGCTGGTCCTGAAGATGAAGATGTGATTCGCAGAAGTGAGATGGAGAAGAGGTAATGGGCCACTGATATTTCTGTTTGCTGAAGAAAACTCTTTTGCTGCTTAGCCATTTTGTTAGTGTCTTGTAGCCACTCTGACAGGTATCACATGTTGGATGGCTTGAGGCAAAGAAGACTTGAAGATGTTACTTCAACCTCTGCCTCTATCCATACATGACTGTCTCTTCTGTGTGTGTGTTTCTGGAACTACAGCCATGGGACTAGGGCCCCACCTTAATGATTTTTTTCAAAACTAGTTTCTTCCGTAGAGACTCAGTAGCCAAATGTACTCACATACCAAAGTATTGGAGTTAGGGCCTCAATACATCTTTTGGGGGATACATTTCAATCACCAACAACAGCTAAAAGTTCAAGTGTTCCTCAACAGGGTTGCTTGCCAATAAACCTATCATGAATTGAAAGTATTGCAAGTTAATAGGTTAGAGAGATGGCTCAGTGGTTAAGAGCACTGGCTATTCTTGCAGAGGACCCAAGTTCAGCTCCCATAACCCATACGGCAGCTAACAATAGTCTGTAACTCCAGTTCCAGGGGCTCCCACACCCTCTTCTGGCCTTCATGGTCATTACATAAATGGGTATACATAGCAGCCAAAGCAATCATATACATAAAATAAAGATAAATCAAGGCAGGTTGTGGCACATGCCTTTGATCCCAGCACTCCGGAGGCAGAGGTAGATGTTCGTGAGTTCAAGACTAGCCTGGTCTACTCATCTACATAGTGAGTTCCAGGCCAGCTGGGGCTGCAGGGAGACCCTTTCTCAAAAAGACCAAAAAAAATGAAAAAAAAAAAGAAAAGAAAAACTTTTGGGCCTGTCTTTGAGGAACTTTCTAGATTGAGCTACGTTGGGAAATGCCATCCCAAATATGAGCAGTGCCATTCCATGTGTGGGTGTACTAGACTGAATAAAAAGAAGAAGCTAAGTATCAGCATTTAGCACTCTCTGCTTCCTAATTGTACATACAGTATGACCTGTCACCCCTTGCTCCTGCCACCAAGCCATCCACACCATAATGGACTATATCCTTGAACTGTGAGGCAAAATAAACCCTTCCTTCCTTAAGTTGCTGTTGTCAGGTGTTTTGTCTAAGTAACTAATATACCAGCTTGCTTTAAATATGTTGAAGACTTCTAGCCGGGCGTGGTGGCGCACGCCTTTAATCCTAGCACTTGGGAAGCAGAGGCAGGCGGATCTTTGTGAGTTCAAGGCCAGCCTAGTCTACAGAGCGAATTCCAGGATGGCTGGGTCTACAGGGAGACCCTGTCTCAAAAAGACGAAAAAAAAAAAAAAAAAAAGACTCAGTGGATAAAAGGCCCTTGCTGCCAAGCCTGACAACCTAACTTTGATCCCTGGAATCTGCATGTAAGGAGAAAACCAACTCCCTCAAATTGTCCTCTCTGGTGGTTTGAATGAGAATAACCCCTATAGGCTTCAAGTATTCAAACATTTTGTCCCCAGTTGGTGGCGCTGTTTTGGAAAGTCTTAGGTGTGGCCATGCTGAAGGAAGTATGTCACTGGGGGGGGGGGCTTAGTGAGTTCAACAAGCCTTGCAGTCTCCAGTCTCTCCCCCCCCCCTTCCTGTGCTCATTGGAAGATGTGAACCTCCTGGCTCCAGCCCCATGCCCCATGTCCTGGAACCAAAATCGTAAGCTCAATAAACTCTTCCTATTAATAGTTTCCCTTTGTTTTGGCATGGTGGTTTTTATCAACAGCAACACAAGTGACTAATATCAGTATTGGTACCATAGAGTGGGCTGTTGGCTATGAAGAACCTGATCATGTCTATGTTGGTGTTTTGGGAGAATGTGGAAGGACTTTGGAATTTTGGGCTAGAAAAGCTGTTGACTGCTGTAAGCAGAGCTTAATGGGCCATTCTAGTAGAAGCAGCCTGAGAAGAAAGTTTGCTACTGAGCAAAATGTATTTCCAAAGGAAAATAAAGACTTAGCAGCAACTGGGATATTTTGGCAGGAGTCCTGCCACAATTTGCCCACAGCCCAAATGCTTGCCTGATGCTAAGTTGAAAAGTAATGGACTCGTGCCGTGGTGGCGCACGCCTTTAATCCTAGCACTCGGAGGCAGAGGCAGGTGGATCTTTGTGATTCAAGGCCACCTGGTCTACAGAGTGAGTTCCATGACACTGGGGCTAACAAGGAGACCACTGTCTCAAAAAGACCAAAAAAAAAAAAAAAGTAATGGACTAATGTTTCTTTGGCGGAGGATATTTCAAGACAGCCTAATGTAGAAATGCTGGCATGGCTATTAATGGTGACTATTAACAGATCTACAGTGAAAAGAGCAAAGGGGCAGAAAGAATGTAGAATTTACAGTTTGGATTGGAAAAGTGCACTAGGGAGATTAATGTTGGAGCCAAGCCAGTTGAAGGAAGGATCCGTTGATAAGATTAAATTGAAGGGCTGGAGAGATGGCCTAGCGGTAAAGAGCTTCAACTCGCTCTTGCAGAGGACCCGGTTCGATCCCCAGCACCCACATGGCAGCTGAGAACTGTCTTAACTCCAGTTCCAGGGGAATCTTGACACCCTCTTATGAACCTCAGCGGCATTGCAACAGTGTGGCACAACCTACATGCAACAGTACATTCATACACATAAGAAATTGAAATGCATTGCACGGTGCACCAACCTACATGCAGAACAGTAACAATCATCCACATAAGAAATAAATAGCTGGGTGTGGTGGCGAACCCTTAATCCTAGCACTCAGAGGGAGAGGCAGGTGGATCTTTGTGAGTTCAAGGCCCAGCCTGTGCTACAGAGTGAGTTCACGACAAGCTGGGGCTACAGGGAGTACCCTGTCTCAAAAAGAACACAAAAAAAAAAAAAAAAAAAAAAAAAGATTAAAGTGATTAAAGGAGAGGCCTAGGAGATACAAGTAAACGTATAGAAACAGTACCTTTAAGGCAGACACACCAGCTAGCCTCCATTTTTGAAAGGAAAGTAAAAAAAGGCAAGAAAATTGTGGATGTGTTGAAGTAGGCCATGTTTCTTCCAGAAACTAGAAGTTCCTTTGGAAGTAAATCCCAGAAGTTGCACATTGGAGCTACTTACTGGTGTTTGCCCTACTGGTTTTCTGGTCTTGTTTTTGGTCCAGTATTTCCTCAATATGCCCTATTCCTCCCTTTAAGAATGGAAGTGTGTATGCGGATTTCCATGTATGTTGAGGAGTATGTAATCTGTCTTTTATGATTTTACGAGGAGTTTACAGTTGAGAGATTGGCCTGAGTTCTCAAAAGAACTTTTGGATGTAGAGCTTTTTTTTTTAAATTAATTTTATGTATAGTTCTGATGTGTATGATATACTGCACTGCATGCAAGTCTGTGCAACCCATGTCCGTGCAATGCCGCGGAGGTCTCCTTGTAGCCCCAGCTTGTCCTGGAACTCACTCTGTAGACACAGGCTGGCCTTGAACATCACAAAGATCCCCTGCCTCTGCCTCCCAAGGCCTAGGATAAAGGCGTGCGCCCCATGCCTCAGGGATATGGTCCCCCCATGGGGGCAGGGTGAGAATATGGTTGTATTGAGTGGAATGTCCCCCATAAGGGCTTCAAATATTCAGAACATTTTGTTTCCAGTTGGTGGCACTTTTGATGAGGTCTTAAGAGTGTGGCCATGCTGGAAGAAGTATGTCACTGGGGGGGGGGGTGGGCTTAGTGAGTTCAACAAGCCTTGCAGGCTCTAGTTGCTCTCTCTTGGCTTCCTGTGCTCATTGGAAGATGTGAACCTCGGCTTTCTGCTCCAGCCCCAGTCACCATGCCTCTCACAACAATGGACTCTGCTCCAGCCCCAGCCACCAAGCCTCCCACCACAATGGACTCTAATTCCCTGGAACCGTCAATTGTAAGCTCAATTTTTATAAGTTCCCTTGGTCATTGGTGGTTTTATCACAGCAACAGAAAAGTGACTAATACATCCTCTAACCTCCACATGTACACTGCGGTAAGCATACACATATGCAGAAATTTCTAAAAATTTCCAGCTTAATTAACATTTTTTGGAAAGGCTGCCAACATAGAGTTAATATTCCTTTCAGTTACAGAATATTTCCTGTTAAAGTAACAACAGTCCTGAATAAATATGACCTTAGGTAGTTGGTATTTTCCTTAGAACCTCAAACAAAACTATTTATAGTAAAGATATCCAGTCTTGTCAGGTGCTCCTCAGGAGCCACCCAGTGATCTCATTTAGGTTTCTTAGCAATTCCTAAAAGATAGGAGCTTCATGAGGCTGGAGAGATGGCTCAACATTAAAAGCCTTGGCTACTCTTGCAGAAGACCCTGGTTCAGTTCCCACTGCCCAGGTGGCAGCTAACAACCATCCATAACTCCAGTTCCATGGGATCCAAGACCCTCTTCTGACCTCTGTGGGCACTGCAGGACACAGGTACACTTAGATACATATGCAGGCAATATACTCATAGATATATAATAAAAGTAAAATAAAAAAGACAAACACTGTGGCACATGACTGACTCCCAAACACATAAATAAATGTATTAACAACAACAGTTGGCCATAGTGGCACACATCTTTAATCCCAGCACTTGGAAGGCAGAGGCAGGCAGATCTGAGTTCAAGGCCAGCCTGGTCTTCATAGTGAGTTCTAGGACAGCTGGAGCTACAGGGAGAACCTGTCTCAAAAATACCAAAAATAAACAAACAAACAAAAACCCCACATCTATCTCATTAGTGCTTATTAGTTTATTAGTATGCAAGTTTAATTTTTCCTTCCTTCTCTATCTCCCTCCTTCTCCCTGTCCCTTTTTTACTCTTCTCTCCTCTTCTCCCCCTGCTCCCCCCATGTATGTCTGTCTCTCTCATTCAAGACAAGGTCTCCCTGTTGGAGACCCCAAGCTGGAACTTGCCATGTACCCTTAGGCTGGCTTCAGTCTCATAGAGATCTGCCTGCACCTGACTCTTGAGTGCTGAGATTAAAGGCATGAACCAGTATACTTGTCTCTTTCATCTTTAATAAATGGTAGAATTTTATGTATACTAAAGCAATATTTTTAAAGCAATATTTTTTTTAATTTTTATTTATTTTTTTATGTGTACGAATGTACTGTCTGCATGTAGATTTTTGCACCCATGTTGTGCAATGCCATGGAGGTCAGAAGAGGGCGTCGGATTCCCCTGGAACTGGAGGTGAAGATGGTTCTCAGCCGCCATGTGGGTGCTGGGGACCGAACCCGGGTCCTCTGCAAGAGCAGTCGGTGCTCTTAACCACTAGGCCATCTCTCTAGCCCCTAAAGCAATATTTTGTAATTAAAATTTTTTGTTATTTTTGAGACAGGGTCTTCCTGTAGCCCCTGCCTGGAACCCACTATATAGGCCTCTATCTCACAGAGATCCACCAAATGCTGGGACTTAAGGCATGTACCACCACTCCAGATAAAACAGAAATTTTAATGTTTTTAGTAAATATCTACTTGGAGTCCATGAATAACAGCAATCAAAAGTTGAAGAAGCCCTTGTTTACTCCACTGGTAGATTAAGAAACATTCTAGATTACTGAGAAGTGGTGGAGCTGAGGGAGGCAGGACCTCATTGGAGGAACTTGGTCACTGAGGTGTATCCTACCCTGGGCCCTTCCTGCTACTCCTTTTTTGCTTCCTAACTGCCATAAGATGAGCAGCTTTTCCCCACCACATATTACTATTGATACTCTGCTTTATACCATGAGCCCAGGAACAAAGAAGCCAGTGACCAGGGACTGAAACCATGAGCACAAACCGGTCTTTGTCTCTCTTGAATACTTCACAGCTATGAAACCTAGCACATAGGATATTCCTTTGTAGTCTAGTCTGGCCTCAGATTCACAGCCTCCTAGATATCAATGACATTTGGGGTGAGGGGTGTTTGATACAGGGGTCTCCCTCTATAGCTTAGGATAGCCTAGAACTCACTATAATTGCTATGTAGCCTAAATCGGCCTTGAACTCATGGCAATCCTCCTATCCTAGAATCAGAAGTACTGGGATTACAGGTGTGAGACCCTGCCTAGCTTGTCAATTATATATTATGGTAAAATGCCCCTTGCCTTTAACTGGAGACAGAGACAGAGATGGAGAATAGGTGACTATTTGGGCACAAGCTGATTCAAGCATGCAGGCCAGGATGACCCTCACCTGTGTTTCTGTGCTATCATTGCAACAGCATTATACTAACAGAGGGAGCAGAACGTCTCCTATAATTCTGAAAATAGGTAGGACCTCATTGATCTACAAGACTTTGAGACCCCAGCTGTCTACAAGTTACACTGTATTGGCTTTGCTCACTGAGTCCCATTTTTTGTTTGTTTGTTTGTTTTCTTGTCTTTTTTTTGGGGATAGGGTCTCCCTATAACCCCAACTGGCCTGGAACTCTCTGTAAACCAGGCTGGCCCTGAACTCTCTCTCAGAGAGATCTGCCTGCCTCTGCCTCCCTAGTGCTAGGATTAAAGGCATGAGCCACCATGCCTGGCTTAAAGACAGTTCTAAGCCACCATGTGGGTGCTGGGAATAGAACCTGGGTCCTCTGTAAGCACAGTCAGTGCTCTTAATCCCTGAGCCATCTCTCCAGCCCTGTTTTTTTTTAATTTTTTGGGGTCTTTTTGAGACAGGGTCTCCCTGTAGCCCCGGCTGGCCTGAAACTCACTATATAGACCAGGTTGGCTTTGAACTCCCACGTGCTGGGATTAAAGGCATGCCCCATCACGCTTGGCAGATTTTATTTATTTTCGTGTGTATGAACATACTGTCTGCATGCAGGTTGGTGCACCCGTGTTGTGCAATGTCACAGAGGTCAGAAGAGGGAGTCGGATTCCCTTGGAACTGGAGTTAAAAATGGTTCTTAGACGCCATGTGGGTGCTGGGAATTGAACAGGTCCTCTACAAGAGCAGTCAGAGCTCTTAACTGCTGAGCCATCTCTCCAGCCCCAGCAGATTTTACTTTTGCAAAAGGGTGTCCTGCATAGTTATTCAGATCTAGCAAATACAGGACTCAGAAACTTGATAAGCTTTTATCTCTAACCCAAGAGGATTGTGTCTTCTCCTGATTGGCTGGGGTCCGACCTCACAGTCTTTCCCAGGTAGGCTAGTTTAAAGAGAATCAGGCTGAAGGGAGAAAAGCTCCACCACCTCAGACCATCAGGTTCAGGTCTTTTCCATAAACAATGCCTGAAATAAACCTGATTTCATTTTCATCGGAGTCCTGACAGTTTCTCCTCTTGCAGAGTCTCCCTTCAAAATGAACCTAACAGTAAGATTAAAAGATTAGAATTCCTAGCTGGGCGTGGTGGCGCACGCCTTTAATCCTAGCACTTGGGAGGCAGAGACAGGCGGATCTTTGTTAGTTCAAGGCCAGCCTGGTCTACAAGGTGAGTTCCAGGACAGCTGGGGCTACAAGGAGACCCTGTCTCGAAAAGACAAAAAAAAAAAAAAAAAAAAAAAAAAAAAAAAAAAAAAAGATTAGAAATTCCCCCCTGACTGGAGAGAAAATGGCTGCATTGGTTGCTCTTGCAAGAGGAGCCAGGTTTGATTCCAAGTCCCAGCCACCCAACATGGTGGGCTAACACCATTTCCAACCTCCAAGTCCAGGGAAAATCTGAAATCTGAATCTGATGCCTTGGCCGTTTTGGACAAACAGAGGGCCCAAACCGCACTAACACCAGTTGTTGCTTACCACACATGCAGGCAATACCAACCAATACTTCATAAAAATAAATTTTAGTTAGTGGGCTGAGAGAGAGGGCCCTCCGCCGTTAAGAGCGCAAGAAGGAAGAGCCCGAACCCCCGCGTCCTGACAAGAGGACCCGGTTTTGTTCCGATCCATTTTTTTTTCGAATCCCCAGCCAAACCATATGATGGCGGGATGGGGCGGCCGAGAAGAGAAAAACCGTCTTGAAAACTCCATTCTGTAAAATATCTGGGGAGAACGCATAACCTCTCTCCCAGTTTCCANAAATAAAAATTAAAAAAAATAATTTAAAAATTGAATTCCTTGTTACAAACCAAATTCCAAGTTTTACATGATTTGAAAGAAAAGACTAGGGCTGGAGAGATAGCCTCGCGGTTAAGAGCACTGACTGCTCTTACAGAGGACCCGGGTTCAATCCCCAGCACCCACATGGCGGCTAAGAACCGTCTGTTACTCCAATTCCAGTAGAACTCCAGTTCCAGTGGAATCTGAGACCCTCTTCTGACCTCTGCTGCATTGCACGACACAGGTGCACAAACCTACGCGCAGACAGTACATTCATACACATACAAAAAAAATAAATAAGTAAAATTTAAAAAAAAAAAAAAAGAAAGAAAGAAAAGACTACTATTTACTATTTCTTACATGTGGTATCATCAGCTGACCCTGTCCATGGAGGCCTTGATCTCCATTCCAATCTCCCTCTAGCCTTACTTACCCTTTGATCTGTCACTTATTTTCACAATGAAGAACATCATATTTATCATGGAACAAAAACAGTACTGACAAAGACTTCCTATCATTGAAAATAGAATGAAAGTGCAACTCTTCTAATTAAGGTACCGATTACAGGTCTGGTTAGAAACTTCCTATTCTAGCAGCTGTTCTGAATACTGAGTAAGGCCTGCTATTCAGTTACAAGCAGATGTCTGTTTCTACTCTTGACTTGTAATGGGCAGGGGTCCTGAAGTCTTTGATCAAACTTTGGTAACCTCATTCTGAGATCAGGAGAGCTGCCCTGGTCTGATTTTTTGACAGGGTCTCCCTGTCTCGCTGTGTAGGCCAATTTGGCATCAACCTCTACCAGATCCACCAGGCTCTGAGTACGGAAGGAGTGTGAAAAAACAAAAAAAAAAGGACTGTGCTACCACGGGGGGGGGGTGTTATTAGCTTTTTATGCTAAAATAGAAAATTCGAGCACTTTCCCTATAATTTAGGGGGGAGGGAATCAGTTTTAGCATTCAGCACACTCCGTGACATTTTATTTAGGTCTTTTTTGTTTTTTGAGACAGGATCTCCCTGTAGCTCCAGCTGGCCTGGAACTACATAGATTAGGGTGTCCGTGAACTCACAGAGATCTGCCTGCCTCTGCTTCCTGAGTGCTGATATTAAAGGTGTGCACCACTACACCAGGAACTTATAAAAAAAAATTTGTGTGTGTGCACGAGTGTATAGTCTGCGTGAGTGCATCTGTGTCACACAGGTGGTCAGAAGGCCTCAGAGCCCCTGGAACTGGAGTTAACGACGGTTGTTAGTCGCCACGTGGATGCTGGGAATTGAACTCGGGTCTCTTATTGCTCTCTTAATTGCTGAGCTCTCTCCAGCCCGAGATACTCCGTAACTTAATTTCAACTAAGTCGTTGAAATTATGCGCTAGCCACAGCCAGTGAAAACACCGCTCCGCGTTGGACAGGCTGCACAACATGCAAGGGAAACTTAAAAAGGAAACCACGCTTTTCCCCCCCGAGGGTGTGAGGGCATCTCCTCCCCCTGCTTGGTTCTGCAGGCCTCTGTTATGCAGGAGTTCCGTTTACAGAGTGCAGAGCACACACCCGGGACGGCCCAGGTGGCACACATGCCCGATTCCTCGGACGTCTACATAGGGAAATAGCGCCCACCTGGGCCGCAGAAGATCAGCAAAACGCCAAATCACTGGGCGTTAATGTCCAACTCCCCGCGCAGGCGTACCAGAGCCCTTCGGACCCTATCTCACAACGACGCCGGTTTCCGGGCCCAGCGTCAAATAAGTCTCCGAGCACGCCCGGCCCGTGCGTGCGCGAACCCGCCATCTGCGTCACTAGGAAGCGCGCGCCCGCGCCGCCGCCGCCGCCGCCGCCGCCGCCGCCGAATCCCCAACAAGGAGCGAACCCTGCGGCCACCGCCGCCACCCGCCGCCGCCGCCCAGTCATCGCCGGGCGCTCTAGCAGGCCCGCGCGGGCCCAGGTAAGCGGCGCCGGCGCGCCCGCGCCCCCCCGCGGCGAGGCCTCTCGCGCTGCTCACGCGCCGCCGTCCAGTCAGGGGTCCCTGCGGAGCGTCAGGACGTTACGGCGGGGGGAGGGGAGGCCGGGGGAGGGGCGGCGGGCGCGCGAGGGCGGCGGCGGCGTCAAGCACGGCGGCGTCAAGCGGGCGGGCGGGCGCGGCCGCCGGGCTGGCAGGCGAGCCCGAGAAGGCGGCAGTGTTTCCGGCCTCCATCTTGGCGTACTCCGCAGGAAGGCCGACCAGTCCGAGGGCCTGGGGGTGGGGAGGTCGAGCGGAGTGGTGTTGATAGAAGCCCTTCCGTGGGGACCGGATCGAGAAGATACCCGGGGAACTGTTGAAAGACTTGAAAGGAACACATGGGAATTGTACTAGCATAGACCCTTTAGTGGGACTTGGATTGACATGAATGTAACTGACGTGAATGTAACTGACAGTAACCGTACAGCGGAGGACCTCTGGTTTGAACCGAATTCTTAAAACCCATGATTACCAGGACCACATTCGTAGGAACTCGTCAGTGGGAATCATTATCAGTGTGGACCTGTCTGGGAATTGTATTGATTGGGACCAATTGGTAGGAACCCATATGGTTGCTGGGAGCTATATTGATAAGAACTCTATGGTAGGGACTTGAAGGGATGATCTCGTCGGTTCGGTGGGAACCGAATCAGTTTGGCACATTGTTAATCATGATTGATCACAGCTTCTTATTTAGTTGACTTCTGTTTCTTGCTAACACCATAGATAAAAGTTTCGATTACATTCTTTTTTTTTTTTTTTTTTTTTTTTTAGTCTTTTCGAGACAGTGTCTCCCTGTAGCCCCAGCTGACCTGGAACTCACTCTGTAGACCAGGCTGGCCTTGAACTCACAAAGATCCGCCTGCCTCTCTGCCTCCCGAGTGTAGGATTAAAGGTGTGCGCCACCACGCCCGGCTCAATCACATTCTTTTCTTTTTTTTTTTTAATTTCATTTCCCCAAGACTGAGGGCTTTTTTTATTTAGTAATTTTAATTGAGTTTTGGTTTTTTTTTGTTTTTTTTTAAAAATTTTTTATATTATTTTTTTTTTTTTATTTTTGTGTGTTTTGCTTGCATTTATGTAAATGCACCCGTGTGGGCAATGCCGCAGAGTCAGAAGAGGGGTCGGATTCCCCTGGAACTGGAGTTCTCCTGGAAGGAGTTACAGACGGTTTCTTAGCCGCCATGTGGGGTGCGGGGGATCGAACCCGGGTCCTCTGCAAGAGCGTCGGTGCCTCGTAACCGTTTAGCCGTCTCTCCAGTCCCAATTTTATTTATTTTTGTATTATATGAATGTACTGTTCTGCATGTAGGTTGTGCACCCGTGTTTGCGCAATGCCGCGGAGGTAGAAGAGGGTCCGGATTCCCTGGAACGGGAGTTCTCCGGGAATGGGGTTACAGACGGTTTTTAGCCCTATTTTTAATTTCTTAAGAATGTGATTGGAGGGCTGGAGGGAGTAGCCTAGTGGTTAAGAGCCTGTACTGCATGACTGCGCGTGCAGAGGACCCGGTTCGATCCCCAGCACCACATGGTGGCTAAGCACCATCATTAAGGTGAGCGTGGTGCGGACACTTAAAAAATCCTAGCACTTGGGAAGGGAGGCAGAGGCAGAGACAAACAGATCTCTATGAGATCAAGGCCAGCTGGTCTACAGAGTGCGTTCAGCTAGCTGAAGGCAATAGGGAGACCCTGTCTCAAAAATAAAAACAAAAACAAAAAAAAATAACCTTTCTCCTAAGCATTCAGGAGGCCAGAGGCAGGCAGGTCTTTTTGAGTATCAAGGCCCCAGCCTGGTCTACAGAGTTCCGTACAGCTGGGGCTAAGGAGAGACCCTGTCTCGAAAAGGCAAGAAAATAAATAAAAAAAAAATTAAAATGGATTTGATCAAGGGCCCACTCTAACATGATACACTTAAGCAGACAGCCTGTTCAGAACTTGTTTCTTTATAGGAAGTGTGTAAAATTTTTTGGGAAGACATCCTGGAGTGCACATATATACATACCACTTGCAATAATATATAGATATTTTTTGGTCTTTGTGAAACAGGGTCCCCCCTGTAGCCTAGCTGTCCTCAACTCACAATGTAGACCAAGCTGGCCTTGAGTGCACAAAGGATTCCCTCCTCTGCCTCCCCAGTGCTGGATTAAAGACTTGTGCCACCATGGCTTAGCACTTGTATTTTTACAGTAAACACGTGGAGCATGGAGGAAAAGAATTTCAAACCCTAGGCTATAGACTNAGGTCTGTGCACCCGTGTCGTGCAATGCCGCGGAGGTCAGAAGAGGGTCTTGGATTCCCCTGGAACTGGAGTTCTCCTGGAATTGGAGTTACAGACGGTTCTTAGCCGCCATGTGGGTGCTGGGGATCGAACCCGGGTCCTCTGCAAGAGCGTCGGTGCTCTTAACCGCTAGGCCGTCTCTCCAGTCCCAATTTTATTTATTTTTGTATGTATATGAATGTACTGTCTGCATGTAGGTTTGTGCACCCGTGTTGCGCAATGCCGCGGAGGTCAGAAGAGGGTCTCGGATTCCCCTGGAACTGGAGTTCTCCTGGAATTGGAGTTACAGACGGTTTTTAGCCCTATTTTTAATTTCTTAAGAATGTGATTGAGGGGCTGGAGAGATAGCCTAGTGGTTAAGAGCACTGACTGCTCTTGCAGAGGACCCGGGTTCGATCCCCAGCACCCACATGGTGGCTAAGCACCATCTTTAAGGTGAGCGTGGTGGCGGACACCTTTAATCCTAGCACTTGGGAGGCAGAGGCAGGTGGATTTCTGAGCTCAAGGCCAGCCTGGTCTACAGAGTGAGTTCCAGGCTAGCTGAGGCAATAGGGAGACCCTGTCTCAAAAAATAAAAACAAAAACAAAAAAAATACCGTTCATCCTAGCACTTAGGAGGCAGAGGCAGGCAGATCTTTTTGAGTTCAAGGCCAGCCTGGTCTACAGAGTTCCAGTACAGCTGGGGCTACAGGGAGACCCTGTCTCGAAAAGGCAAGAAAATAAATAAAAAAAAAATAAATGGATTTGATCAAGGCCCACTCTAACATGATACACTTAAGCAGACAGCCTGTTCAGAACTTGTTTCTTTATAGGAAGTGTGTAAAATTTTTTGGGAAGACATCCTGGAGTGCACATATATACATACCACTTGCAATAAATATATATATATTTTTTGGTCTTTTTGAAACAGGGTCCCCCTGTATCCCTAGCTGTCCTCAACTCACAATGTAGACCAAGCTGGCCTTGAGTGCACAAAGATTCACCTGCCTCTGCCTCCCCAGTGCTGGGATTAAAGACTTGTGCCACCATGGCTTAGCACTTGTATTTTTACAGTAAACACGTGGAGCATGGAGGAAAAGAATTTCAAACCCTAGGCTATAGACTCAACTGAGAAGAGAGGACATTCAAGTGATCCTTCAGAACCAAGAGCCACAAATGTACAGATTTGGCCTACTGTAGGGTGAGCTTTTCTTTTTTGTTCGTTTGTAGATGGGGGTCTCACTATGTAGCCTTGACTGCTCTGGAGCTGGCTTTGTAGACCAAGCTATCTTTGACCTCATAAAGATCTGTTTCCCAAGTTCTGGGCTTAAAAATGTACCACCACACTCAGCTTCGGCTCTTTTGTCTTTTTGAGACAGGGTTTCCCTATAGCTCCAGCTGGCCTGGAATTCATTATGTAGACCAGGTTGGCTTGGAACTCCTCCTCCCTTACCCTCCTAAGAGCTGGGATTACTGGTAGGCCTGGAACTGTGTAGATCAGGCTAGCCTTGACCTCACAGAGATCTACCCTGCCTTTGCCTTCCAAGTGTTGGAATTAAAGGCATACACCAACACCACACTGGCTCAAGGCTTTTTTTTTTTTAACTTTTCATTTTTACATTGTCTATGTGTAATTGATATGTGTGCAAGTGTGCATGTGTCATTGTGTACATGTTGAGGTCAACTTTCAGGAGTTGGTTCCACTGTGAGAGCCAGAGATTGAACTCAGGTTATGAGAATGACACAGCAAGCACTTTACCCACTGAGCTGTCTTGCCCTATATTAAAGCTTTTATTGTGGTAAAATACATATAACATAAAAGTTACCATCTTTAAGTGGCTTTAAGCAGTCACACTGTTGTACCTCTCTTGCTACTATCATTTTCATCTCAAACAAGCTCTGTATCCATTAAGCCTGTATGTAGTCTTCCACTTCCCTCACCCTCCCCTCTGTAACTTTTTCTGCATTCTATGAATTCCATTAATTGTACAGTATTTGTCCTTTTGTAAGGGGTTTCTTTCACTTCAAATAATAATGTTTTTTTCAAAAGCTTATCTATTTGGTACCAGGCATCAGAATTTTAGTTCATTTTACCAGTATACTACATTCTGTTTATCCATTCATTTGTTGATGGACATGTGAGTTGTTTTCGGTTTGGCGTGATATGAACAGTGCTGTTACACGCATTGGCATACATGTATGTATCTGTTTTAGTCTGTGTTTTCAGTGTACCTAGAAATGGAATTGCTCAATCCTATAGCAAGTCTGTGTTTAACTTTTGACACATTTGCCTCCCAACTGTTGAAGGGTTTTAGATTCTTTTTTTAATTTTTAATTTTATTTTTATTTTATGTGTATTGCCTGATGTGTTTAAGTGCACCCATGTGCAGTGCCCGAAGAGGACAGAAGAGGGCGTTGGATCCACTGGAACTAGAGTTATGAACAGTTGTTAGCTGCCTTATGGGTGCTGGGAATCAAACCCAGGTCTTCCCCAGAACAGCCAGTGTTCTTAACAGCTGAGTCATCTTTCCAGCCCTAGTTTTAGATTCTTTCCATTCTTAACAATGCTTGTTATTTTCACATCTTAATTGGGTCTTGCTTCACTGATAATGATGCCCAACTTCCATCTTTCCATGTGCTTACTGACTGTGTATTCTTTGGAGAAATGTCTGTTTAACAGGTTTAAAAATGGACATGAAGCCGGGCATGGTGGCACGAGCCTTTAATTCCAGCACTCAGGAGGTAGAGGTAGGCGGATCTCTGTGAGTTCAAGGCCAGCCTGGTCTATAGAACGAGCTCCAGGACAGCTGGTACTAAAAAGGGTCTCCCTTTTAATACCAAAAAATACCCTAAAAATACCCTAAAAATACCAAAAAATACCAAAATACCCTCAAAAATACCAAAAAAAAAAAAAGGAAAAAACTAAAAATGGACATGAGTTTTCATTTCTGTAGAGGGAATACTTAGAAGTGGGATAGCTAGCCGGGTGTGGTGGCACATGCCATTAATCCTAGCACTTTGGAGGCAGAGGCAGGCAGATCTTTGTGAGTTCAAGGCCAGCCTGGTCTACAGAGCGAGTTCCAGAACAGCTGGGGCTACAGGGAGACCCTGTCTCAAAAAGACAAAAAAAAAAAAAGAAGTGGGATTGCTAAGTAGCATAGTAAGAGTACATTTAACTTTATAAGAACTATTGACCCGTTTTCTAGAGTGATCATACTATTTAGCATTTCTGGGAGAAGTATATAAGAATTTCAGTTGGGGGCTGGAGATACGGCTCAGTGGTTAAGAGCACTGGCTGCAGGCTGGAGAGGTGGCCTAATGGTTAAGAGCACTGACTGCTCTTGAAGAGGACCCGGGTTCGATCCCCAGCACCCACATGGCAGCTGAGAAATGTCTTTAACTCCAGTTCCAGGGGAATCTGACACCCTCTTCTGACCTCTGCGGGTGCACAAGCCTACATGCAGACAATATATTCATACACATACAAAAAAAAAAAATATTGAGAGCACTGGATGCTCTTGGAGAAGACTTGGGTTCAAATCCCAGCACCCACATGGCAGCTAATTACTGTCTGTAACTCCAGTTCCAGGGGGTCCAACACCCTTTTCTGTCCTCTGTGGGCACTACACAACATGGGTGCACTTAGACACATGCAGGCATAACACTCATACACAATAAACAAATAAACAATTTGTACAAAATTTCAGTTGTTCCACATCCTCACAACAGCATTGTCAACTTTTTAATTTTTTTTTAATTTTATGTGTATGAGTATATTGCCTTCACGTAGGTAGGTGCACTTGTGTCATGCAATGGAGTTCAGAAGAGGGCATTGAATTCCCCTGGAACTGGAGTTATGGGCAGTTAGCTGCTATGTTTGTGCTGGCTATCAAACCCAGGCCCTCTGCAAGAACAGTCAGTGCTCTTAACTGCTCTATCTCTCCAGCTCCCTTGGTCAGCTTCTTGTTACGGTCTTTCTAAAGCTATTCTATGGGTGTGTAAAAGTATATCAGCAAAGCATTATAATGGGCTTTTCTCTTTGGCTTGCTGTTGAGCACTTTTGTTATTTTGTTTTTTGAAGATAGGATCTCTTGTGTTCTAGGCTAACCTTGAACCTATTTGTAGATGTTGATGACCTTGAACTTTGGATCCTTTTGCATCCTCTTCCCAAGTGCTGGGATTACAGGTATGCCCTACCATGCCTGGTTTCATACTGTGTAGGAGTTTTTTGGGTTTTGTGCAGTGTAAGCATGCACTCTACCAGTTGAGTTACATCCCTAGCCCATGATAAACTCTTTTTTTTTGGTCTTTTCGAGACAGGGTCTCTCTGTAGCCCCAGCTGTCCTGGAACTGACTCTGTAGACCAGGCTGTCCCTGAACTCACAATGATCCGCCTGCCTCTGCCTCCCAAGTGCTAGGATTAAAGGCGATGATGAATTCATTTTTTACATGTCCATTTCCCATGCTTGTAACTTCATGGTGATATGCTTATTCGGATCTTTTGCCCATTTTTAAAATTGGATAGATTGTTTTCTTAGTGTTCTTTGTTCTGGTTGCAAGTTCTTTGTTACCATCATGATTTGCAAATATTTTCTTTCAGTCTGTAGCCTTCCTTTTCATTCTAAATTATATTCTCTGTTCATTGTGATGTACATACTTAATTTTAAAAATTAGTAGCTTGGGGCTGGAGAGATGGCTCAGTGGTTAAGAACACTACCGTTCTTGCAGAGGACCTGGGTTCAGTTCTGAGCACCCATGTGGTACCTAACAACCATCCTAACTCCAGCTCCAAGGGATCCAACACCCTCTTCTGACATCGGGCATTGCATGACATGGGTCTACTGACATACATGCAGTGTACTTATACATGCAAAATAAAAATAAGAATTTAAAAAATTAGTAGCAGGGCTGGGGATATAGCTCAGTAGTTAGGAACACTGGCTATACACTCATAAAATATTTTTTAAGAAGATCAGTAGCTTATTTTTTAAATTTTATTTATTTCTGTATGTGTATCAATGTACTATCTGCATGCAGGTTTGTGCACCTGTGTCGTGCAATGCCACGGAGGTCAGAAGAGGGTGTTGGATTCCCCTGGAACTGGAGTTCTCCTGGAATTGGAGTTTCAGACGGTTCTCGGCCACCATGTGGGTGCTGGGGATCAAACCCGGGTCATCTGTAAGAGTGGTCTGTGCTCTTAACTGCTAGGCCATCTCTCCAGCCCCAATCAGTAGCTTATTTTAGGGAAGTATAGTTTTACAGGAAAATTGAGAGAAAGGCACAGAATTCCCTGTGATGGTTAATATCAACTTGACAGGATCTTGAATCACCTAGGAAACAAACTTTGGAGTGTAACACTGTGAGGGAGTTTCTAGTTAGGTTAATGGAAGTGGGAAGACCTGCTGTATGGGTGGCACTATTCATGGGCCAGGCTCCCAAACTAAATAAAAAGGAGAAAGGGAGCAGAGCCTCAGCAGTCACTTTTCTGCCTGTCTGGGTACAATGTGACCAGCTGCCCCATGCACTTGTCACTATGACTTTCCTACCAAGGTGGACTGTACCCTCAAATATGAGCCAAAATAAAGTCTTCTTCCCTTTAGTTGATTTTTGTCAGATATTTTGTCACAGCAACAAGAAAAATCTGTGACAGAAATTCCCATATGTTCTTCTTCCCTGAGCTTTTCTGACCTGGGAAACTTTGTAGAAGTCCCTTTACTGCAGCTGATGAACCTATACTGACATGTTGTCACTCAGTGCACAGTTTATAGAAAGGCTCTTGGTGTGGAGCATTCTGAAGGTTTTGATAACACATAGTTACATAATCCATTGCAGAACCATGTAGAACGGCTTCTCTGTAGAGAGTGTTTGCTCTACCATTTGTCCTTCTCTCACCCCTGGCAATCACCTCTTCCCAACTGTCCCAGAGGAAAATCCTACAGGGTGTGTTTTTTTTCAGACTGGCTTCTTTCACTGAGTAATGCAAGTTTGCATTAGCTTCATGCAGTGCAAGAGAGCACATTTCTTTTTATTTTCAAATACTGTTTCATCATCTGTAATATAAAGTTTCTATTACTCTGAATGTTTCGCAGCCTACCTAGAACAATATGCTACCACTTCACAAGGAGTAGCAACAAAGGGCAGCTATACAGCCCCTTTTGGGCAGTGGTTTTCATATATCTACAAGTATTGGAAATCCTACTAGACAGTTTTATAATTTTTGCTTTCAGCTATTATACATGTATATTTATTTTCTATTTTTTTATTTTATTTATTTAGTCTTTTCAAGGCAGGGCCTCCCTGTAGCTCCAGCTTGATTTGTTTTAATTTTCTTGAGACTAGGTCTCTGTCTGTTGCTGAGGCTGGTTTCACATTCCTAGGTTCAAGCAGTTCCACTTTATCTTAGACCATAGGTATTCACCATTGAACCTAGCTTGATATACTTTTTTTTATATATACTTTTTTTTTTGAGACAGGGTCTCATGTGGCTCAGAGTGACTTTGTACTCTTTATGCAGCTGAGGATGGCCTTGAGACAGGGTGTCCCTATAGCGGCAGCTGTCCTGGAACTCACTATATAGACCAGCCTGGCCTTGAAGTCACAGAGATACAATTCTGCCTCCCAACCCCCTACCCCCAAGTGCTAGGATTAATAGCGTGCATCACCATGATCTTGAACTTGAGATACAGTTTTCCTGTAGCCCCCAGCAGGCCTGGAACTCACTATATACACCAGGCCTTGAATTCACAGAGAGCCTTCCTCTGCCTCCCTAGTGCTGGGATTAAGGGCATGTGCCACCACACATGGCTTGCCTTTGAACTTCTTTTTTTTTTTTTTTTGGGTCTTTTTGAGACAGGGTCTCCCTGTAGCCCCAGCTGTCCTGGAACTCACTCTGTAGACCAGGCTGGCCTTGAACTCACAAAGATCCGCCTGCTTCTGCCTCCCAAGTGCTAGGATTAAAGGCGTGTGCCACCACGCCCGGCACCTTTGAACTTCTTATCTCTCTGCCTCTACCTTTTCAGTGCTGAGATCATGGGTATGTGCCAGCATGTCCTACTCATGAGGTGCCAGGGATTGAACTCAGGGCCTTGTATATGCTAGGCAAGCACTCTACCAGTTGAACTACATCACCAGCCCTTTGTTTAATAACATTCATTAATGCATGTGTGTGTGCACGTGCATGTGCGCCACACTAATTGTATGGACAATTTGTAGGAGTTAATTCTCTCCTTCTACCATGTGGGCCCCTGGGGATTGAACTCCGGTCATCAGGGGTGGTGGCAGGTGCCTTTACTGCTGAGCTAACCCAATGGCCCCGTTAATGCATATTTATTTAAACAATTTAAGAAGAAAATAGTTGATTGCATTTACCACTTACTTGGGTAGGCCATCCTTCCTTGGTTCCTTCCTACCCCTATTTCCTTCTTTCCATTTTCCTTTTTTTCTTTTTGAGACAGGATCCCATTCTGTAGCAGCCAGGCTGGCCTAGAACTCATGGTGATCTTCATGACTTAGTGCTGGGATTACAGGTTTGAACTACCGTATCTGGCTGGCCAGCAGTTTTCTTTAGCATACTAAAAATATCATTCTTTGTAGGGTCTGGTGTCAGTCCTATAATCCCAGCAAGTCTAGAGGCTGATGCAGGAAGATTGGAAGTTCAAAGCTAGCCTGGCAAATTAGTGAGACTTCTCTCCAAAAATTAAGAGTCATGTATAAAGCCCTGGGCTGGTCCCTAGTACCAAAAATTTTTGCTTTTTAATTTTCTTTGCTTAGTAGCCCATGTAGTTTGGTGAGAACCCCAGTTATCATATAATCATATTTATTATCTCATGTTTAGAGGGTGTTTTTGAGACAGGTTCTCCCTGTAGCCCCAGCTGTCCTGGAACTCACTCTGTAGACCAGGCTGGCCTTGAACTCACAAAGATCCACCTGCCTCTGCCTCCAGAGTGCTAGGATTAAAGCTTGGGCCACCACGCCTGGCTAGGAGTTTTTTTTTGTTTGTTTTTTTTTTCATTTTGTCTTTGATTTTCAGCTTGATTATGACAGGGATTTACTTGTTAGAGTTTTAACAAATTTATAGGATATGTTTGTCTTGTGCTAAATCTGGGAAGTATTCAGCAATTGTTTTTTTCATTCTTGCTACTTTCCTTTCTTCCTTTTCTTTTAAGTCAGGATCTTGATATTTAGCCCAGTCTAGCCTTGAAGTTGTGGCAATCCTCCTGCCTCTGCCTCCTGAGTACCGAGATTGCCAGTATACAGCTATACTTGGCTATATTCATCAGTATATCATGAAATGTTTTTTTTTAATTTTTTAATTTATTTTTGTATGTGTATGAATGCACTGTCGTGCATGTAGATTTGTGCACCCGTGTCGTGCAATGCCTCGGAGGTCAGAAGAGGGTCTCGGATTCCCCTGGAACTGGAGTTCTCCTGGAATTGGAGTTACAGACGGTTCTTAGCTGCCATGTGGGTGCTGGGGATCGAACCCGGGTCCTCTGTAAGAGCAGTTGGCGCTCTTAGCCGCTAGGCTATCTCTCCAGCCCATGAAATGTTTTTTTTCAGCTTAATGCTTTCCTTGCTGTACCTGCACCTCACCTCAGTTCAGTCTGCTTTGTGGTCTACTCCCTGATGCTTGGTTTGGATAATTTCTGAAGCTGTGACTTCTATTCCTTGCCTCTTTCCTCTGTCTTCTCCATGCTGCTATGATCTCATCTCATCTACTGTTGTTTTATTTTGTATTTATTTTTATTGATCTTTTTATTTTATTTTATTCATTTATTTTTTTGGTCTTTTTGAGACAGGGTTTCCCTGTAGCCCCAGCTGTCCTGGAACTCGCTTTGTAGACCAGGCTGGCCTTGAACTCACAGAGATCCATCTGCCTCTGCGTCTCAAGTGCTGGGATTAAAGGCATGTGTGGCCATGCCCAGCTGTTTTATTATTTTTACTTTATGTATATGAATGCATTGCCTGCATGTATGTAAGTCCACCTGTTTTGTGCAGTACCCATGGAGGTCAGAAGATAACTGCCGAATTCCCCTGGAACTGCAGTTATGGCTGGTTTTAGCCATCATGTGGGGGCTGGGAATTGAACCTGGGTCCTCTGCAAGAGCAGTCAGTGGTCTTAACCACTGAACCATCTCTCCAGCCCTGATCTTTCATTTTATACACACACACAATACATGTGCATACATGTGCAGATGTACACATTTTTTAAAAAAATTTTATTTATTTCTGTATGTGTATGAATGTACTGTCTGTTGTGCACCCGTGTCATGCAATGCCGTGGAGGTCAGAAGAGGGTGTCGGATTCCCCTGGAACTGGAATTCTCCTGGAATTGGAGTTTCAGACGGTTCTCGGCCACCATGTGGGTGCTGGGGATCGAACCCGGGTCCTCTGTAAGAGCGGTCGGCGCTCCTAACCGCTAGGCCATCTCTCCAGCCCCAGATGTACACATTTTTGGTGGTGCTAAGATTGAACCCTGAGTCTTGAGCCTGCTAAGCAAATACTCTGCACTGAAGGATATCCTAGCCTGGTTATTTTTTGGTTCTCAGACTTCTGATTGGTAATGACTTCTGTTGTGCCCAGACCTCTTCTGTTTGGCTTAAGCACACTCAGTTTACTCTTAGGGAGTAGTATATTAGCTGCCTACAAGTCTCTATTGACTGTAACAGTGAGGTCAGAATGAATATCTCTTGGTTATTTAGAATAATCTGACTTGCTTAGCTCTTTGTATGTCAAGCAGTTTTTGGATGGATTGTACCTGGAACTTTTTCTTTCTTTTTTTTTTTTTTTTTTTTTTTGTTTTTTGGTCCTTTTTTTAGAACAGGGTCTCCCTGTAGCCCCAGGTATTCCGCTCTTTGATGTGTGATCTCTCTTGTAAGACCCCGCCCCCCCCCCACCCCCCCCCCCACCGAACCGCCCCCCCAGTCCAACCCCCCCCCCCCCCCTCCCCACCCCCCCCCCCCCCCCACCCGCCTCCCCAAGCCCCCCCCCCCCCCCCCCCACCCCCCACGCCGCCCCCCCCCCCCCCCCCCCCCCCCCCCCCCCCCCCCCCTCTACCCCTCCCCCCCCCAAGGCTGGCCTTGGAAACTCACATAAGATCCGCCTGGCCTCCCAAGTGATAAGGATTAAAGGCGTTGCACTCCACCATGCCTGGTGTACCTGGAACTTTAAGCTGTAGGGTCTGGGTGTCATTTGTTTTTCAGTCTCAACAAGGGTGTAAAGTATTTCTTTTCCTGCAGTAGGGGCTGGATTTAGTTGATTGGGGCTGAAGTAGCATATTTTTTTTTTTTTTTTTTTATTCCTTTATTTATTTTGAGAGTGAGTGAGCATGTACATATGGCCCACAGTGGATGTGTGAGGTCAGAGAAACGCTTTTGTCAAAATTGGTGTCTTTCTTTTACCATGTGGGTCCCATGGGTCGAACTCAGGTTTTTTGCCTTGTTTTCTCTAGGACTTGAAACCCTGGAAGAGTGACACTGCTGACCCCAGGCATCATCTTCCACTGAGACATGGCCACCCCAGATGTGAGTGTCCACATGGAGGAGGTAGTGGTTGTGACAACTCCAGACACGGCAGTTGACGGCAGTGGTGTGGAGGAAGTGAAGACAGTACTGGTAACAACGAATCTTGCTCCTCATGGGTAAGAACTAAACCTGGCAGGGTGTAGCGGCACATTTGGTATGCAAGATGTATGGGTCATCTTCAAGATTTTCGTACATGTCCGACTCTTAAATTGGACCCAGTATATCTTAGGCACAAAGGTCAAATCCAAATGAATTCAAAGCAAAAAGGATCAAACAGAGTCTCTGAGGCAATGCCTCAGCATCTCATGATAGTCATGTGATTCTAAGCCACTTGGTGATTTCTCTTTTGATTTCAATGGAACAGTGGGATCTAAATTCTCTTCAATTTTTAAAAAAAAAAAAAAAGTAAACTTTTTTTTTTTTTTTTATTTTTTATTTTATGTGGGAGTGTTTTGCCTATTATGTCTCTAAGTGCACCCATATGTACAATGACCAAGGAAGGTCAGAAGAGGATATTGAATTCTCTGGAACTGGAATTTTTTGTTTTGTAAAAGAACAGGGTCTCCCTTGTAGTCCATCTCAGCTGGCCCTGGAGCTCGCTCCTGTACACCAGGCTGTGGCCTTGAAGAACTCACAGAGATCCGCCTGTCTTCTTGCCATCCAGGAAAGTGCTGGGATTAAAGACGTGTGCCACCACGCCTCTGGCAAAGAATTAAGAGTTTTTTGGCCAAGTGGTTATCTGCAATGTGGATGCTAAGGAACCAACCCAATATTCTTTTTTTTTTTTTTCTTTTTTTTTTAGATATTAAAAAAAAAATTTATTTATTTTTTTGAATGTGTATCGCAATGTATTGTCCCTGCATGTAGGCTTGTGCACTTCCCAATTGTCATGCAAATGCTGTGGAGGTCCAGAAGAGGGTGTCCGGAATCCCCCTGGAAACTGGAGTTAAAGACAGACAGTTCTCTCCAGCCGCCTTCTGCCTCTGCTCCCCAGTATTGGGATTAAAAGGCATGTACCACCAACACCTAGCTTGGACAGTCCTTTTCATCAAAGCAGGGTCTTGTGCTATTGCTCTTCACCAAGGCAAGGGAGAATCAAGCCAAAACCACAAACTAGAAAGCACCCCAGAGCAGCGAGTCTCTTTAAATATTAGTTTACTGCCGAGAGCACATCTAACCTCCATCTTGCCTGAGAAGAGGGCTAGGGATATATGTATGTCTCTATGATGTCAAGAAGCTCCCAAAGCAGAGGCCTTAGTTTCGCTCCTCACCCCCCCCATCCCGCAGATAGCTGGAAGCAAGCCATGCATGTGAGCAGACCTAGCCTCCTAGGCATACAGGGCAACATGGAGGGCAGCCAGGAATAGTCTAATAAAACCTTTTCTTTTTTTTAAAAAAAAATTCAACATGCTGGGCGGCAACTGGAGAGATGGCTCAGCAAGTTAAAACTCTGACTATTTTTCGACATGATGAACCCGGTCAAATGCCACATGAAGCGAGCGTCGGAGGCGAGGTAACGAACTAAGGGGACTCATTGCGAACATCAAGCGAACACAATTGTCCATAACTCCAAATTCCACAGGGGGAGAGACCAGGAACAGCGCTAACGTTTCTTGTAGTGTAGACCGTTGCCACATATGGGGCATATTCAATGGACCAACAGGTAGACTTACAACATGGCCAGGCATACATTATATATATATATATACTATAATCAATAAAAAAATTATAAAATTCTTTTTGGGGGGCTAGAAGAGATGCCAGCAGTTTTAAAGGAGCACCGACCTTGGACCTCAGTCGCGCGCAGAGGACCCAAGTTATGTGTTGATATCTCTCTGAGCTCTCTGCAGCACCCCATGGCGGCGAAGAGAAAGATACACTGCCAATGCTATTATCTAGACATCATTTGCGTGTGTCCAGGGGAAGTTCTCTATATAAACAAGTAAAACGCCCCTCCTCCGTTCTTGAACCCTCACCACTCGGAAACATCTGCGCCACGGACTACATGGGTGCAACAAACCTACAATTGCAGACAGTACTGTCCCAGAAGGGGTGTCGGATTCCCCCCTGGAACTGGAGTTCTCCCTGGAATTGTAGTTTACAGATGGTTCTCAGCCTCCCATATGGGTGCTGGAGAATCGACCCAGGTCCTCTGCAAGAGCAGTTGGCGCTCTTTATACCTTAAACAAAAAAAACCCGCTAGGCTCTCTCCAGCCCCAAATAAAAATAAATATTTTAAAAATTCACTGTTGGGCTAGAGAAATGGCTCAGCAGTTAAGAGGCATTGACTGCTCTTGCAGAAGACCCCGCTTCCATCCCCCGACTGACCGAGAGCTGTCTTTTTTTTTTTTTTTTATTTTTTTTTTTTTTTTGTTTTTTTTTTTTTTTTTTTTTTTTTTTTTTTTTTTAAAATTTTTTAATTTTATTTCTGTATGTGTATGAATGTACTGTCTGCATGCAGGTTGTGTGCATCCCCGTGGCGGGCAATGCCGCGGATGTCAGGAAGAGGGTGTCAGGATTCCCTTGGAACTGGAGTTCTCCTGAAATTGGAGTTTCACCAAGATGGTTCTTCAGCCACCATGTGGGAGCTGGGGATCACTCTCGGAGTAACGTCCGAGAAGGCCTCTGTACTGTGATAAAATATATATATTAAAAAAGTTGGTCGGAGAAAGGTCTCCATTCGCCATGAAAAGTCAAGTCAGTATGACAATGCCACACAAGATGCTGCAAAGACATGCCAAAAGCCCAGGGTCCAAGTCCCTCTGTGGAAGAAGAGCAACAACTCACACAGCTTGACTGCTGCCCTCATCTCATCCCTTGTGCAGAACGGGAGCTACTCTGCTACCTCCTCACAATTCTATCTATAGGTGGCAAAAGGAAGATGGGAGTTTGGTCAAATGTGAGCTTTTTGGCCAACTACTTCTCAATTCTGACATCTAGAACAAGAGATGATGAGGTGGGAGCCTGGAAGGATGGCTCAACAGTTAAAGAGCACTGGTTCTTCTTAAGAATATGGGTTTTGGGGGCTGGAGAAAAAGATGGCCCCTAGTGGTTAAGAATGCCACTGGCTTCTTGCAGAGGACCCAGGTTCGATCCCCAGTAATTGGGAATCGAAGTTGGAATTCTCTCTGTGATTCTAAGGCCCAGCCTGGTCACAGGNGACAGGGTCTCCCTGTAGCCCCAGGTATTCGCTCTGTAGACCAGGCTGGCCTTGAACTCACAAAGATCCGCCTGCCTCCCAAGTGCTAGGATTAAAGGCGTGCACCACCATGCCTGGTGTACCTGGAACTTTAAGCTGTAGGGTTGTGTCTTGTTTCAGTCTCACAAGGTGTAAGTATTCTTCCTGCAGTAGGGGCTGGACTTAGTTGATTAGGCTGAGTAGCATATTTTATTTTGAACTTTTCTAATTTATATTCCTTTATTTATTTTGAGAGTGAGTGAGCATGTACATATGGCCCACAGTGGATGTGTTGAGGTCAGAGGAAACCTTGTCAAAATTGGTTCTTTCCTTCTCCCATGTGGGTCCCATGGGTCGAACTCAGGTTTTTTGCCTTGTTTTCTCTAGGACTTGAAACCCTGGAAGAGTGACACTGCTGACCCCAGGCATCATCTTCCACTGAGACATGGCCACCCCAGATGTGAGTGTCCACATGGAGGAGGTAGTGGTTGTGACAACTCCAGACACGGCAGTTGACGGCAGTGGTGTGGAGGAAGTGAAGACAGTACTGGTAACAACGAATCTTGCTCCTCATGGGTAAGAACTAAACCTGGCAGGGTGTAGCGGCACATTTGGTATGCAAGATGTATGGGTCATCTTCAAGATTTTCGTACATGTCCGACTCTTAAATTGGACCCAGTATATCTTAGGCACAAAGGTCAAATCCAAAGTGCATCAAGCAAAAGGATCAACAGAGTCTCTGAGGCAATGCCTCAGCATCTCATGATAGTCATGTGATTCTAAGCCACTTGGTGATTTCTCTTTTGATTTCAATGGAACAGTGGGATCTAAACATTCTCTTCATTTAAAAAAAAAAAGTAACTTATTTATCCTGTATGTGGGAGTGTTTTGCCTATTATGTCTCTAAGTGCACCCATATGTACAATGCCCAAGGAGGTCAGAAGAGGATATTGAATTCTCTGGAACTGGAGTTTTTGTCTTTTTTAAGACAGGGTCTCCCTTTAGTCTCAGCTGGCCTGGAGCTCGCTCTGTACACCAGGCTGGCCTTGAACTCACAGAGATCCGCCTGTCTCTGCCTCAGGAGTGCTGGGATTAAAGACGTGTGCCACCACGCCTGGCTAAGAATTAGAGTTTTTGCCAGTTGTTAGCTGCAATGTGGATGCTAGGAACCAAACCCATATTCTTTTTTTTTTTTTTTTTTTTT
>VZQC01011685.1:307011-367758 GCA_009823505.1 Rhizomys pruinosus
GTATGAATGTACTGTCTGCATGCAGGTTTGTGCACCCGTGTCGTGCAATGCTGCGGAGGTCAGAAGAGGGTCTCAGATTCCCCTGGAACTGGAGTTCTCCTGGAATTGGAGTTTCAGACGGTTCTCAGCCGCCATGTGGGTGCTGGGGATCGAACCTGGGTCATCTGCAAGAGCAGTCGGCGCTCTTAACCACTAGGCCATCTCTCCAGCCCCATAAAATATATTTTTAAAAATTCACTGTTGGGGCTAGAGAAATGGCTCAGCAGTTAAGAGCATTGGCTGCCCTTGCAGAGGACCCTGTCTTTTTTTTTTTTTTTTAATTTTTTATTTATTTCTGTATGTGTATGAATGTACTGTCTGCATGCAGGTTTGTGCATCCGTGCGTGCAATGCCGCGGATGTCAGAAGAGGGTGTCGGATTCCCTTGGAACTGGAGTTCTCCTGGAATTGGAGTTTCAGATGGTTCTCAGCCACCATGTGGGTGCTGGGGATCGAACCCGAGAGGACTCTGTCTTTAAAAAAATTAAAAAGTTAATCTCCATTCCATGAAAAGTCAAGTCAGTATGACAATGCCACACAAGATGCTGCAAAGACATGCCAAAAGCCCAGGGTCCAAGTCCCTCTGTGGAAGAAGAGCAACAACTCACACAGCTTGACTGCTGCCCTCATCTCATCCCTTGTGCAGAACGGGAGCTACTCTGCTACCTCCTCACAATTCTATCTATAGGTGGCAAAAGGAAGATGGGAGTTTGGTCAAATGTGAGCTTTTTGGCCAACTACTTCTCAATTCTGACATCTAGAACAAGAGATGATGAGGTGGGCTGGAGAGATGGCTCACCAGTTAAGAGCACTGGTTGCTCTTAAGAATATGGGTTTGGGGGCTGGAAAGATGGCCTAGTGGTTAAGAATGCCAACTGCTCTTGCAGAGGACCCAGGTTCGATCCCCAGTATTGGGATCGAAGTTGGATCTCTGTGATTTCAAGGCCAGCCTGGTCTACAGAGTAGGTTCTAGGCCAGCTGGGGCTATAGGAAGACCCTGTCTCAAAAAGACCAGGAAAAAAAAAAAAGAAAGAAGACATTCCAATGGAATTTTCCACTGGATCTCCTTTGATCTTTATCAGTGTCTTGGCACATGGCTTAGATGTTTCCTGTTTATATGTTTTGGACATACCATATTTTCTGACATCTCCTATCTCATATGCTCTGCTCTCACCTTTATATACCCTCACCCAGAAGCAGTACCAAGGCCTTTCCTTCAGATGTAGGGTAGCCTGTGGTAAATTGTGTGGCAGAAGTGACACTGGGCTAGAAAAGGCTGTGCGGCTTCTGCCTCCTGCAGGTCATGTCATGGTAGAAGTCCATCTGCCATACCTCATAGCTCTGGATATTTCCCTGCTCAGGCTTCTGGGAGGAAACCAGGAGGTCAGATTCTTAATAGCATCTTCCCAACTGAAATCCCAACATTGTGGTAGACCACTATTTGTAGGGTCTCAGTCCCACATAATGAGTTCAAGGCTAGTCTAGGCTACATGGAACTCTTGTCTCAGAACAAAACAAAAGCCTACAATATAAAAAAAAGAACTAGCAGACCCAGCTAGGATGAAGGTAGGATGATGGCCACTATTGGGGGCAGTGGCTGAAGGTCTATAAGAACAATGCTTCTGAGTGCCCCATACATCCACAAGCTGCTCCAGGAGCCCAGCACTTTTGTACTTTTGTGTGCTAGTTACATCTTGGCTAGTTTCCCAACCAGATTCTAGTTAGGTATCCCATAGTTATCCTGTCAGGTAGAGTTTTTTTTGTGTGTGTGTGTGTGTGTGTGTTTTGTTTTGTCTTGTTTTGCTTTTTTCCTGATGCTGAGGCTCAAGCTTGAGGCCTTGAACAGGCCAGACTAACTCTGTGCTATGCTGTTATTCATACCAGAGGAAAACAATCTGAAAGGAGAAAAGATGTATTTTAGTCACAACTTCAGTGGTTTCAGAGCATGGCAGTGGGCTTCATTGTTTCCAGGCCATTGTGAGTAGAATGTTCTGGGGGATGGACATGGCTGGACAGCTAGGAGGCTGAGAATGACAGGAAGGAGCCAAAGACAAGGTATATCTTCCCAGGGCACACTCCCAGGGATTTGCTTCCTTTCCCTAGGCTCTACCTCCTACTGCCATCACCTCTCAATAATGCGTTGTACTATCTGTCCATACTATCTTCAGGCCATCAAGGGATTAATCCACTGATGGAGTCAGGGCCCTCAGGATCCAGTCACTTCCAAAGAAGCTCTAGCTCTGCATGTTGCCCTATTGGACGCTAATCCTTCAAAACAAGAGCCTCTTTGGAACCACCTCATGTCTAAACCATGATACGTACCCTTTTGTTTTTTTCTAGCTATGCTGAATACTGCTGTCTCACACCTGCATCACCACCTCACCAGACTTTTCCTGTACATATGGTGATGCCTCCATCTTTGGATCATCTAGGTGAAAGTGATTTAATTGTAGTCTTTTTTTTTTTTTCTTTTTTCCAGTGTTGAGTATTGAAGCTAAGCCCTTGTGACATTAGGCAAATACTACTGAGCCTCCCAGCTCTCACTGTGGTTTTTATTTGCATTTCTTAGGAATAAGGACCCATTTCTTTATAGGTTTTCGGGCTTCTGGCCTTGGTCTTTGATTGACTGTCCCAGCTGTACTGCTCTGTTGACTTGTGGGCCTCATCTGTAGTAGGACGAAATTGTTTTCTTATGTTGTAAATATCCTTCCATCAAAGTTCTTGTTTTAAAAAAATTATTTATGATATATTTCCCCCATGCTGAAATATTTTATTTTGTATGTATGTGTAATGTGTATATGGGTGCACATCATCAGATAATAACTTTGTGTAGTCAGTTCTCTCCTCCCAGCTTTACATGGTTTCCAGGGATTGAATTCAGCTCCTCACACTTCTGCAGCAAGTGCCTTTACTGCGTAAATCATTTCACCAGCCCAAGATTTTAATTTTATTATTTATTTATTTATTTATTTATTTATTTATTTATTTATTTTTGAGACAGGGTCTCCCTGTAGCCCCAGATGGCCTGGAACTCACTATGCAGACCAGGCTGGCCTTGAACCCACAGAGATCCACCTGCCTCTGCCTCCCAAGTGCTGGGATTAAAGGCATGTGCCACCATGCCTAGCTATTTTTTTTTTTTNGAGATCCACCTTCTCTGCCTCCCCAAGTGCGGGATGTAAGCATGTGCCACCATGCCGAGCTGATTTTTTTTTTTTTTTAGTTGGGTGGATTTGAGATAAGGGTCTTGCTATGTGCTCTGGATTGGCCTGTAACTAGCTGTGTAGACCTAGGGGTCTTAGAGAAACTTGTAGTGATTCTCGGACGCTAATTGTGTTGCGTGAGTATTGGATGATTCTATTTAATTAAATATATTTATATATTAAATATAGAAATAAAAAAAATTTTTTTAATTGTAATTACTTTTAGTTGCTGTATTGTATTGAATGTATTCGTGTCTGCATCATTCAGGTTTGGTGCAACACCGTGATCGTGCAATTCGAGCGCGCGGAGTGTCAGAAGAGGTGTCGATTCGCTCTGGAACTTGGGAGTTGCTCTGGAATTGGAGAATTCAGATCGGTTCTCGTGCCGACTGTGGGTGCTGGGGATCGAAGCCACTCGGGTCGCTCTCTTGCAAGAGGCAGGCTGCGTGCGTGCGGCGCTGCTAACACAGCAGGGCTATCCCAGACTTTTTTTTTGTTTTTTTTTGAGACGGTCTATTCTGCCCTGTAGCCCAGCTGGCCAAGAACTACGCTATGTAGACCCGAGCCAAGGCACCTTTGATATGACAAAGGATCCTGGTCCTGCCAGAGTGCTGAGGATTAAAGGAGTGTGGCCATCCTCGCCGAACTGCCGGGCTTTCTTTTTTTTTATTTACCTGTTTTGGGGGGGGGGGGAGGGAGGGGGGGGGGGGGGGGGGGAGGGGGGGGGGGGGGGGGTTTGGGTTTTTGTTTGTTTTCCCTCTCTCTCCCTCCCCCTCCATCTCCTTCCCCCTCCCTCTCCCTCGCCTCCGCGCCCCCTCCCTCTCCCCTCTCCCCCCCCTCCGCCCCCCCTCCCTCCCCGCTCTCACTCGCCCTCTCTCCATTCGTCCCTCTGCTAACTTCTCTCCCTCCTCACCTCTCTTCCCTCTCCCTCGCCCGCTCCTCATCGTCCCTCTCCATCCTCTCCCTCTCCCCTGTCTCCCCTGTCTCCCGCTCATCCCTCTCTCCCGCGCGCCCTCCCCTCCGTCGAGCCATCTCATCACCTCCTCCCCCTCTCCTCTCTCCCTCTCGCCCTCTCTCCCTCTTCCTCTCCTCCCTCTCCTCCCTCTCCCATCTCCGTCCACCTCTCCCTCTCCCATCTCCCGCTCCCTCTCCCTCGCCCCAGCCCCTCCTCCCTCTCTTTCTCCCTCTCCCTCATCTCCTTACTCATCCACTCCGCATCCCCCTCTCCCTCTCCTCCTCGCCCTCTCTCCCTCTCTCAGCTCGGCCTCCATCCCTCGCCCTCTCCCTCTCGTGCCTCTCCCTCGCCCATCGTACCTCCCGCTCCTCCTCCCCCCTCTCCCTCTCCCTCTCTTCCTCTCCTCGGCCTCTCCCTTCCCTCTCCTTCCCCCCCCCACCCACACCACAAACACACACACTCTCTCTCTCCCTCTCCCTGTCTCCCTCTCTCCCTCTCCTTCTCCCTCTCCCTCTCCTCTCTCCCTCTTCCTCGTCCTCCCTCTCCCTCTCCGCTCCTCTCTCTCCCTCTTCCTCTCCTCCCTCCTCCCTCTCCCCGCCGTCCCTCTCCCTCTCTCCCTCCTCCATCTCCCTCTCTCCCTCGCTCCTCTCTTTCCCTCGCCCTCTCACCTCCTCCCCTCTCACCTCCTCCCTCTCCCTCCCCTCTCGTCTCCCCTCTCCCCTCCTCTTTCTCCCTCTGTTCTCTCTCCCTCTCCCTCTCTGTCCGCTCGCCCTCTCCCTCTCTTCCGCTCTCCCTCTCCCTCTCTTCCTCGCTCCCTCCCTCCCTTCTCCGTCTCCCTCTCCCTCGCCCTCTCCTCCCTCTCTCGCCCTCCGCCCTCTCCCTCCTCTCCCCTCCCCTCCCCTCCCCTCCCTGCCCCCTCCCCTCCCCGCCCCTCCCCTCCCCTCCCCTCCCCATCGCCCCTCCCTCCCCTCCCCCTCCCCGCCCTCACCTCCCTCCTCTCCGCTCCTCTCCGGTCCTCTGCTCTTTTTTTTTTTTTTTGTTTTTAATTTTGTTTTATTATTAGTTTTATTTATTTCGGTATGTGTACCAATGTATGTTCTGCATGCAGGTCTGTGCACCCGTGTCGTGCAATGCCGCGAGGTCAAAAGAGGGTCCGGATGCCTCCTGGAATGGAGTTCTCCTGGAATTGGGAGTTTCAGAACGGCTCTCGGCCGCCATGTGGGGGTGATGGGGGAGCGAACCCGGGTCCCGCTGGGAGGAGCAGTCGGCGTCTTAACCTCTAGGCCGTCTCTCCAGCCCTCCTTTTTTTTTTTTTTTTTTTTTTTTTTTTTTTTTTTTTTTTTTTTTTTTTTTTTTTTTTTTTTTCCCTTCCCCCCCTCCCTCACCCCCCGCCATCTGTCTGTCTCTCTGTCTGTCTGTCTGTCCTTTGGGCTGGGTTTTTCTTTTTTTTTTTTTTTTTGTCTTGTCTTTTTGAGACAGGGTCTCCCTGTAGCCCCCAGCGGGTCCTGGAACTCACCTGGTAGACCAGGCTGGCTTTGAACTCACAAAGATCCGCCGGCCTCTGCCTCCAAGTGCTAGGAAAATGACACACAACGTGTGCTCCACCACGCCCAGTCTGGAGCGGTTTTTCTACCCACATGGAGTACTGAGGATTGAATTGAGGTTGTCAGGCTTGGCAGTAAGTGCCTTTACCTGATGAACTATCTCATAGGCCCTGGTTTCTGTTTTTATTTATTTCGAGATAGGGTCTCATGGAGTCCAGGATGGCCTCAAACTTGCTATGTAACTGAGGATGATCTTGAACTTTTGGTCCTCCTGTGTTCACTTCCCAACTGCTGGGCTTATAGGCAAGGAGCACTATGCCTAGTTTTGTGTTGCTGGGTATCACACTGAAGACTTCTTGCAGTCTAGATAGGCATGCTACCAACTGAGCTACATCCCTAGCTTTTATTTTTATTTTTAACCCAAAGTTATCCTTTTTATAATTTCTGGATTTTGTATGTAAGAAAACCTTTTACCACTTTACAACTATTAATAATTCTCTTTGTCATCTTAGTACTTGTATGGTTTCTTAGGCTTTGTGGGCGCTTGTGCGTGGGTAAGTTGGTGTTTCGGCATAAATTATTTTTGATAATCAGAGAAATAGGACCTAAGCATACTTGAGGGCTAAATTTGTTCTCTTAACACTGCATGAAGTTTATATGTTTAGCTAGTGTAGAATCTAGTTTGTCTTCAGTTGCTCTGACAAAACACTCTGACTGATACCAACTTGGGGAGGAAAGGGTTTAATTGTGTTACATTTCCCAGGTCATAGTTCATCACTTGGGGAACCCAAAGTAGGAACTCCAGGAACCTGGAAGCAGGAGCTGAAGCATAGGCCATGGAGGAAGGCTGCTTTCTGGCTTGCTCCTTTGACCCATGTTCAGCCTGCTTTTTTTTTTTTTTTTTAATTTTATTTATTTTTGTATGTATATGAGTGTATTGCCTGCATAAAATTATGGAACGCTTCACGAATTTGCATGTCATCCTTGTGCAGGGGCCATACTAATCTTCTCTGTATCGTTCCAATTTTAGTATATGTGCTGCTGAAGTGAGCACACACAGCCTGCTTTTTTTTTTTTGTCTTTTCAGCCTGCTTTCTTATACAATACAGAACAACCTACTCAGGGGTAGCACTGCCCACAGTGGGCTGGGCTCTCCCACATCACTCAGCAATCAAGAAAATACCCCTACAGACATGGCCACATTCCAGTCCAATGAAGGACGTTCCCCATTGAGACTCCCTCAACCCAGGTGTGTCAAGTTGACACTAAAGCTATCCAGCTTAGGTAGTTTATGTAACAGTATAAAATAATTATATTAAAAAATAATTATATTGTAGGTAGAAAACTTTATTAAAGAAATAAGGATTTGGGGGCTGGAGAGATGGCCTAGTGGTTAAGAGTACTGACTGCTCTTCCAGAGGACCCAGGTTCAACCCCCAGCACCCACATGACGGCTGAGAACCATCTTTAACTCTAGTTCCAGGGGAATCTGACACCCTCTTCTGACCTCCGAGGCATTGCACGACATGGGTGCACAAACCTACATGCAGACAGTACATTCATACACATACAAAATTAAAAAAATAAATAAAACGTTTGAAAAATGTTAAGATTAAAAAAAATAAAAAGAAAGAAATAAGGGCTTAGAATGCCCACATAAGCATTTGTTGTTTCAGTAAATCCCTTACAATGGTTTTGCTTGCTCAATTGGTTTTGCTTGCTCATGCCCTTCTGACCTCTAGTGGTTAAGATTACTGGCTGCTCTTAACAGAGGGTTGAAGTTCAGTTCCCAACATCCACATGGCAGCTAACAGCCATCTGTACTTCCATTTCTAGGGGATCATCTTTTGGCCTCTATGGGCATTGTACACGTGTAGTACACTTACATAGATGGAGGCAAAACACTCATAAAGTAAAAACAAATAAGTATGTGAAGGAAGGGAGGGAGGGAGGGAGGGAGGGAAGGAAGGAAGGAAGGAAGGAAGGAAGGAAGGAAGGAAGGAAGGAAGGAAGGAAGGAAGGAAGGAAGAGGTTTTTTTTTTTGGTCTTTTTGAGACCAGGTCTCCCTTTAGTCCCAGCTGGAGTTTGCTGTGTATACCAGGCTGGCCTTGAACTCACAGAGATCCACCTGCCTCTGCATCCCAAGTGCTGGGATTAAAGGCATGCACCACCACACCCAGTTAAGAATGATTTAATTGGGGGCTAGAGAGACAGCCTAGTGGTTAAGAGCACCGACTGCTCTTGCAGAGGACGTGGGTTCGATCCCCAGCACCCACATGGCGGCTGAGAACCGTCAGTAACTCCAATTCCAGGAGAACTCCAGTTCTAGGGGAATCCGACACCCTCTTCTGAGCTCCGCAGCATTGCATGACACAGGGGCACAAACCTACATGCAGACAGTACATTCATACACATAGAAAATAAATAAATAAAATTTAAAATATTAAAAAAAGAATGATTTAATTTTAGAAAATGGACCATAGAATGTAAGCCATATGTTCTCTTGAGGATAGCATGGGTATTTGTACATCCTCCTCTGACTACATAGCCACAGTGATTTCTGAATAAGGTTGAAGAAGTGTAATGGGTATGTTAGCAGTGAGTAGCATCCTTCTGTGCTATAAGTGTTCCAGGAACTTCAGATGGTGCACTTGGGGATTCTGACATTCTTTTTCTGTCTTTCACTGTTTACCAGAGGTGACTTGACAGAAGACAACATGGAGACAGAAAATGCAGCAGCTGCAGCTGCTGCAGCCTTCACAGCCTCTTCACAGCTCAAGGAAGCCGTGTTAGGTAGGAAACCATGTTTGGAGGGAAGCTGCATTAGGTAGGATGCTGAATTAGATGGGAAGCCTGCCCTCTGCCCACTCTGTGATTGTAGGGACAGGAAAGTTCTGTGATTAAGGTAGGTAACAGCCAAGGCTAAGAGCCTTATCTGGGTAGTTCCCTGGCATATGAGAGGCCTCAGGTCTTCTTATGTGAGTTGTATTATATCTGAAATGACAGCCACCTCTACCAGCTATTGGTGGAAAGAACAAAGAAAAGTTGCCCCAAATCTCACAGCTCTCTCCTCTTTTGGAGTTCATTGGTTTTTTTTTTTTGTTGTTGTTGTTGTTGTTGTTTTCCTTCCCCAATTTGCATCATTCCATATATCATATGTTTTAGCACCTTCAGCTTAAGATTTCTTTTTTATTTTTATTTTTTAGGTTTTTTTTTTTGTCTTTTTGAGACAGGGTCTCCCTGTAGCCCCAGCTGTCCTGGAACTCACTCTGTAGACCACAGAGGCCTTGAACTCACAGAGATCCACCTGCCTCTGCCTCCCAAGTGCTAGAATTAAAGGTATGCACCACCATGCCCCCCTAGGTGTTCTTTTAATGCCTGTGGTATTTCATGTTGTTCAGATTAAAGGCTTAGGGATTCCCTAAGGCCTAGTTTCCTGGTATTCTTTCAACTATGAATTGATTTTATTTCCTTACATGGCTCTTTAATTGACCATAGTATAATGAGATTATATTAATATTGCAGTTAATAGTTACTGATAATAGTTAAATTTGTTTTGTGGATTCATATGAAACTCAACGAGATTGAAGGAAACAATGATGGGAACAGAGCTCTTGGATTCTGTTTCAAGCCTTGGATCTCAGTTTTGGTTTCATGTTGGTAGCCTTCTGTATTTGCGGGAAGTACTTTGGAAAGTTCGTAACTGATTTTCTTTTTCTACCTTTTCTTGTCTATATGTCTATGAGAAGTGAAGATGGCTGAAGAGGGAGAGAATTTAGAGGCTGAAATTGTGTACCCGATCACTTGCGGAGACAGCAGAGCTAACCTGATTTGGAGGAAGTTCGTGTGCCCTGGCATCAATGTGAAATGTGTTCAGGTGAGGGTCAGGTGAGGCGCACACCTTTGCCTGCATTTCCTCCTGCTTGGGGGGGTGAGAGTGGGAGAGCAATCTGTGCTGGATACTTTGGAGGCTGAGTCTCAGAGGTTTGGGAGGACAGAGGAGCCACACAAATAGTCTCTGGGCAGATGGGTGCAGTGAGGAAGAAGAGCTTCCAGGAAGAGTAATTTCTGTTAGGGTGAATCTGAGCAGGTTGGTTAGAAGGCAGTATAGCCTATATGATGTAAGTTGTGACCTCTGTGTCGAAAGTGGTTTTGTTTGGCAGAATAATATGTGTTCTAACCTGGGTGTGATGGTGCACGCCTTTTATCCCAGCACTTGGGAGGCAGAGGCAAGCGGATCTCTGTGTTTAATGCCAGCCTAGTTTACATAGTGAGTTCCAGGCTAGCTGGGGCTACACAGAGACCCTATCTCAAAAAGACTAGAAAAAAAAAATGTGTTCTGAGAAGACTTATGTAGTGGGCCAGGGGAACATTCAACAGTGGGAAAGGTATTCTCTTTCTGATAATCTGATGGGTTAGTACCAAGACTCATCTTATTTATTTATTTATTTATTTATTTATTTATTTATTTATTTATGGTCTTTTCAAGACAGGGTCTCCCTGTAGCCTCAGCTGTCCTGGATCTCACTCTGTAGACCAGAGTGGCCTTGAACTCAAACTCACAAAGATCCGCCTGCCTCTGCCTCCCAAGTGCTAGGATTAAAGGTGTGTGCCACCACGCCCAGCCCAAGACTCATCTTATGTTGAAATAGCTAAAAATTCCCAGTAAGGTATATTCATAAAGCTGTTTTAAACTGACCAAAGGCTAAAAGTTATCAGGCTTGGGGCCCAAGTGTGGTTGGAGTGATAGATAGGCATAGTGCTGAGTCTAGCTTTTGCTGGCTAGGAATAAGGTGAAGCTGGGGCTTCTGATAGAATGTGTTAGGGCAAGTTTGTACTGACAAGAAGACTGATGACATTAGTCCACCTTGAACAGGAATGCCAGCACCTCTTATTTGAGCAGTGAGGGGAGAGGCTCAGGCTCCAGCATACTTACCTGTGGCTATGTAGTGGAACCTCAGTCAGAGGAGACTTAAGTTATAAGTGGTTCCTGGGGCTGGAGAGATGGCTCAGCAGTTAAGAGCACTGGCTGTTCTTGCAGAGGACCCAGATTCAATTCCCAGCACCCACACAGCTAATAACTGTCCATAATTTCAGGAGATCCGACGCCCTCTTCTGACCTCTGTGGGCATTGCATGACATGGTGTAATACATAATACATTCATGCATATAAAATAAAAATAATAAATTTTGTTATAAAATGGTTCCTGAGCTGGGCATAGTGTGCATACCTTTAATCCTAGCACTTGGGATGCAGAGGCAGGTGGATCTCTGTGAGTTCAAGGCCAGCCTGGTCTACATAGTAAGTTCCAGGCCAGTTGGGGCTGAAGAGAGACCCTGTCTCAAAAAGACAAAAAAAAAAAAAAAGTGGTTCCTGGCCTGACATCTCCCAGAATTTAACAGAAGCAAATGAAAGTTCCTATTTGGAGGAATTCACTTTTACAAAACTCAGGTAATGTTTACAGAGTTCTAAGGAAAAAGAATACCTCATAAAGAAAAGCATCTGATACAGGAAAAAAGATGTCCTGTATGAGTATGCACAGAAACAGTGGGCAGGAACATCAGACGTGGAGAAATTCAGGCATCTGATTGCATTTCTAACAGTGCTGAGGATTGAACCCAGGGCCAGATACATTCTAACTGTTTTACCACTGAGATACATCCCATCAGAATTTTAAGACACAAAAACTTTTTAAATTTTTTTATTTTTATTTTATGTATATGAATGTTATGCCTGTATGTATATAAGTGTACCCATGCTATGCAATGCCCACAGAGATCAGAAGAAGGGATTGGATCCCCCTGGAACTGGAGTTATGGACAGTAATTAGCTGCCATATGAATGTTGGGATTCAGATGGGGTTTTCTGCAAGAGCAGCCAGTGCTCCTAACTGCCTAACCAGAAAACACTTTTTTTTTTGTACATGCACATGTTTATGAAGGCCAAAGGTTAAGTTCTTTAGTTTCTTTCCACCTTTTTTTTTTTTTTTTTTAGACAGGGTCTCCCTATAGCCCCAGCTGTCTCACAATTGAACTCGACTGTTGTAGACGCAGGTGTTGTTCGGCCCGTGAACTCACAGAGATCTTCTGCCTTCTCTGCCTCCCAAAGTGCTGGAGGATAAAGTCCGTGCGACTCACCTACAGAGATGGGAAAGAGAAAAAAAACCCAGCTTAGATGGTTCTTAGCTTTTAGCTGCACATTGGGGGTGGCTGGTTAGACTTCGAACCCATGGGGACACCCCAGGGCCTCTGGTGGAGTCATTTGGTGCTATGTTGTTGTTACTTTTTTTTTTATTATTTTTTTTTTGTGTATGAAGTGTACTGTCTGCAAAAATGCAGGTTGCACCCGTGTCGTTCATGCTGTGGAGGGCAGAGAGTTTGATCGGATTCACCCTGGGAATGGAGTTTCAAGACGTTCTTTAGCCAGGCCATGTGGAGGGTAGCTTGAAATCATAACCCATTCCGCTGCAAGAGCAGTCGGAAGTGCTCTCAAACCTCTTAGCATGACGCTCCTCACCATTTTGTTTCTTGACTTCTGTATCCATCTCTTCTCCATCGCCTCTTCCAACCTTTGTTTTTTATATTTTTTCTCACACCGTATTTTGCAAACTAGTTTGCCAGAAGCCCCCAGGATTGCCTACCTATTTTCTGCCTTCGTTATTCTTAGATTACATGGCATATGCCAACCATATCTGGCTTTTTATATCTAGACAGATCCTCATGGCATGTAGTAAGTACTTTACCCACTGTTCGCTTCTTTCCAAGTCCAACAAATTATTTTTTGTTTTTTTTTTTATTTTTTTTTTTTTATTAATTTTATTTATTTCTGTATGTGTATGAGTGTACTGTCCTGCATGTAGGTCTGTGCACCCGTGTCCGTGTCATTCAATGCCAGGGGTGCCGCGGAAGGGTCAGAAGATGTGTGTGCTCTGGATTCCCCTGGAACTGAGAGCTTTAGCTCGGGTCCGTGAATTTAAGGAGGTGTTGCATACGGCTCTCTAGACCGCCATGTGTGTGCTTTGGATCTAACACTTCCCCTCTAGGTAGAGCGTTCCGTCTGCTCTTAACCGCTAGTACCATCTCTCCAGCCCCCCCCAAATTATTTTTAATTTAATCTCAAGTAATGAGAGAAAAGCGCTGAGCAGGAGTAAATCAATATAACCACAACTGGAAATGATTAGAATTAGAATTAAGTGCTGTGGTAGAGTCAGTTTCATGGATGTATGCGAATACTCTGAAGAAGAGAAGTAAATTTGCGGAGATGACAAAACTGGTCAGTGCTGGGTACATCAGTTAACATAGATAAAAGAAGGGGGTGGCAAGTAAGTGCAGCAGGAATAAAAGCATAGACCCTACCTAGAGAACGTAGCATGAGCAGGGAAACTTGGAAGTCCAATGTGAAGATACCTGAGACGTAGTCAAGATGGAAAGAAGACTTCTGTCCTGGGATTTTTAATATTAAACAGAAACAAAAAAGAATAACAGTAGGCTATAGCTCAGTGGCTGATCACTTGCCTAACATGTAAAGGCCTTGGGTATAATCTTGGCATGACAAAGAGAAAAATTAATAGTATGTAGCTATAACCTCAGTAGGATAAAGCTTTTGACTTGTTTTTTTCTCTCTTTTCAGTATATTACATGAAGGCATTATACTCATTTAGTTAAAAGCAGAGCCCACCTAAATGGTTATTATACAAGTTGTGAAGATTTTAAACTTTTTTTTTTTAATTTATTTTTGTATGTGTATGAATGTATTGTCTGTATGCAGGTCTGTGCACCCGTGTCGTGCAATGCCGCGGAGGTCAGAAGAGGGTCTCGGATTCCCCTGGAACTGGAGTTCTCCTGGAATTGGAGTTACAGA
Organism: Rhizomys pruinosus; assembly: GCA_009823505.1. Classification (NCBI taxonomy): domain Eukaryota; kingdom Metazoa; phylum Chordata; class Mammalia; order Rodentia; family Spalacidae; genus Rhizomys; species Rhizomys pruinosus. Next base: position 320,613 of record VZQC01011685.1, read on the forward strand.
CGGTTCTCAGCAGCCATGTGGGTGCTGGGGATCGAACCCGGGTCCTCTGCAAGAGCGTTGGTGCTCTTAACCGCTAGGCTATCTCTCCAGCCCCCAAAGATTTTAAACTTCTGACAAGGGACACTTTCTATTCATTGCAAGGAAATCCGTAGTTAAGTATCCATGAGCCACAGGCACCTAAAACTTATAAGCCTTTTTCTGATCATCCTTAGCCAGTCCAAACTCTGCCAAGAGCTAGCAGTTGTTCTTGTGTTGTTCACCCTGTAGTTGAGTTACTTCACCCATATCTTGGATGCTCAACTATAGTGGTATTGCAGATGAATTCCTTTACTGTAGGATTGAGGATATAACTCAGTGAGTGGTAGAACAGTTGTCTAGCAAGTGAAAGACCCTAGATTCTGTCTCTAGAACCATCAAGAACCCCCCCAAACAAATAAAATTATCTTTTGTACTAGACAGCTCAGTCAGTAACAGGTTTGCTATGCAAGAACGAAGATCTTAGTTAAAATTCCCAGTACCCATGGAAAAAAGCCATGATGGTGTATGCTGTAACCAGTACTGAGGAGGCAGAGACAGGGATCTCTGGGACTTGCTGCCAGCTAGTCTTTGGAATTGGTGAACTTCAGGGTTGATGAGAGGTCTTATCTCAAAAATTAAGGAGAATATCAAAAGAATGATACCTAATGTTGACCTCTGGCCTCTACACATGTGTGCAAACTCATAAACACATAAATATCCCCGGAATTTCTTCAGTAGTTTCTCCTATTGTATTTCTTTTTTTTTTAAAGGATGTATTTTTTTTTTTTAATTTATTTCTGTATGTGTATGAATGTACTGTCTCCATGCAAGTTTGTGCACCCGTGTCGTGCAATGCCGCGGAGGTCAGAAGAGGGCGTCGGATTCCCCTGGAACTGGAGTTCTCCTGGAATTGGAGTTTCAGATGGTTCTCGGCCGCCATGTGGGTGCTGGGGATCGAACCTGGGTCCTCTGTAAGAGCAGTAGGTGCTCTTAACCGCTAGGCCATCTCTCCAGCCCCCTATTGTATTTCTTGTACTGTAATAAGGGTATTCTGCATTTCTTTGCTGAATTTTTCCTATGGATATAATGCTCAGTGCCAGCAGGAAGCTAGTCATAATCCTTTCTTGCATCAATACCAAGGTCAAAAGAGTAGAGGTTCTGGATAGCGGACATGCAATAGAACTTTTTTTTTCCTCTTTAGAAATGGTCTATGGGAGGCGCTTCAGGAAAAAGCAGGTAGAGGTGGGGATAGAGTGTCAGGAAACAAGGAGCTTGAGGGGAGACTACTGAGTCCTTGGTAATAGTTCAATGACTAGGAGGTAGGATAAGTTTATTGCAATGCATTTTATATCACTTTTCTTACATATTATGTTAGGTACATACATAGGGAGAAGTAAAGTTTTTGTGAGAATGTCAGCCAATGAACAAGGAAGAAGTGATGGGCTGGGAGTCCTCAGTAGGTATAAACTAGTCATGAAGTAAGGTGAGGAACTATTGAAAAGCATCCTTCACAGGCTATATACTAACAGTAAAACAACTGTCATGAGGAAGTTGTCAGATGCTCTTCCATCCAAGTGATCTTTGTCAGCTTCAGGATAAGCAAGGAATGGGTGGACAGGTATCCTGGGATAGGTAGCCATCATACTGCTGATAGAACCTATAGGCAGGAATCCCTGGGCATTCCTGCCCAAACTCACAGTTCAACTTTACTCCTGAGAAAAACCTGAAACACAGATTGGGAAACCAAACTATAAAATATCTGACCTGCATTGCTTCAAAAATGCCACAGTAAAAGCAGGCTAGGAAGAGGTTTTATGGCAAAGGAGCCTGAGGAACCTTGTGACCAGTCTTGGGTTGAGTCCTTTATCAAGAGAAATAGGGAGAAAGGCTGTGACTGGGCAGTTGGTACCTTTTTGAATATGGACTGCAGTTGGATACTGAGCTGGTGATGATAATTTCCTGATTTGGGGAAATGTTGTATGGTTGTCAAAGCACCTTGTTCCTAGGCAGTTTCTCCAGGGTTGAGGGCTGAGGATCTCATCAGTCCAGAAGAGGTGACAGGTACACGCCTGTATAGATGGCAGTGATGTAGAAGGGCCAGGTGAAAGAGCTGTGATTCTGAAAACAGTATATAGAGTTCCCTGGATTATCCTTGGAGATTTTCTGTAAGTTTGAAGTTATATAAAAATAAAAAGTTAGAGCCGGGCATGGTGGCGCACACCTTTAATCGTAGCACTTGGGAGGCAGAGGCAGGCGAATCTTTGTGAGTTCAAGGCCAGCCTAGTCTACAGAGTGAGTTCCAGGACAGCTGGGGCTACAGGGAGACCCTGTCTCGAAAAGACAATAAATAAATAAATAAATAAATAAATAAATAAATAAATAAATAAATAAATAAATAAATAAATAAAATAAAAAGTTAGATGAAAAAAATAAAAGAGCTGAGCGTGGTGCATGCTTTTAATCCCAGGACTCAGGAGGCAGAGGCAGGGGGATCTCTGTGAGTTCAAGGCTAGCCTGGTCTATATAGCAAGTTCCAGGCCTGCTGGGGCTATAGGAAAACCCTGTCTCAAAAAGAACCCCCCCGAAAAAAGAAAGAAATGTGCCATGGATGGCATGATGGTAAAGCACCAGAACAGCAGGGTCAAGTAAGATTCTATAGATGCCCAGGAAATTGGGGATATAGCTCAGTGATGGAATGCTAACCTGGCATGTGAGTCTCTGAGTTCAATCCCCAATACAGAAATAACAACAAAAATCCCCAAAGAAAGAACAGAGAGCCAAGGGAGACTATGCAGGAGAATTAGAAAAGCAATGTGGTGGAAGGTAGAGATTTTATAGTGCTGGATCATCACTGTGATGAGAAAGTGATTTTAAAGTTATTTCTGAAAGTAAGTACAAAACATTTTCAGACAAAACTGAGTTGCCATCAGCAAATCTTCCTAAAGGGATGTTGAGTCTTTCAGCGAGAGGAAGTGAGATCCCAGACAGCCATGAGGGACAATGAAGAATAGAGGATGAGGGACATGAGGGCAGATCCCACACATTCAATTTTCCAGCACTGATGGAGATGAAGCGTTGGATGGCCAGGTGCAGTGATATGCATCTATAATTTTAGCACTTGGGAGGAGGTAGGAGGATTCCTATGAGTTTGAGACCAGCCTGGGCTACAGACTAAATACCAGGCCAATCATGGCTATATTGTAAAACCCTGTCTCAAAAGACAAAGAAGAAGAAATGCTGGCTACACAATGGTGCCCAGCATCTAGTGGGCCCTGACAGGTAAGTCATAATGTGCTTAGGGCCCAGAACTACAATGAGAGTAGAACATGCAGAGAAGAAATGGAGATAGTTATCATTGCATATGAGGGCAGGAAAGGGAAGAAGGGAGCAAGTACGATAAGCCCCTGGACCCAGTGGATCCAACTTGAGCAAGATCAGGTGAGGGAGACAGGGTAGTGTCAGAACGAATGGCTAGGTGTTGGTGGCTATGGTGGCCCTCTGGTGCTACCCTGATTGGCTATTCTTTCCTGCTGCACTTGAGTAATGAGAGATAAACTGATGCTTAGGGAATTAGGAGCATCATTTCCATCAGTAGGTGTTCCCCCAGATTGGTCATGGTGGCCATGCCTAGTGCTAGATGCCCAGGAGTGGCAACCCTCAGGGTCCTGCTACTTGTTCATCTCAATCTGCTTCTTTTCTACATAAACATGGCTTTATTTTCATTCTTTGGTTCTAGGGTCCTGCTACTTGTTCATCTCAATCTGCTTCTTTTCTACATAAACATGGCTTTATTTTCATTCTTTGGTTCTAGTAATTGCTTATTTAAGAAGATTACATAGTGTATTTTACCTTCATAGGCTTTTTGCACTCCAGTTGGGTTGAAACACTAGGAAGCCCCAGAACACTGTGGGTCAGCAGGACAGTTTCCCTGATTTTGAGTGGACATGTGCAAGCATTATGCAAGTCAAGACACTGTGCTTCTTAGTGTCTGTGACTTAGCAGTCAGCCCATCCAGGCAAGGGGTCATTCACATAGGCATTTACATCTGTATGCTTATGTCTGGATTAATATCACATTTTCTGATCTGATATTGGTATATATGACTTACAGAATAAATTTCCCATAAAAAGATTTTTCTGTATCCTGTGTGGAAGAAGAATATACCACAATCTCTATGCTATAGGCTTCCCTCCCCCATCCTGTACACAGTACATTTTTGTGGGGGTGCAGCATGCAAAGTGTCAGGTAGAGAGTTGACCCTCACCCCAGGCGCTGTCCACTGGGACATATTCTAGTGGAACTCTGTGTATAAGTTTATGAGGCCTGTGGCTGGCAGACCCTTGCTGTGAACTCCAGGTGTAGGCTTGAGCAGGAGGGGAGAGGAGGCTATGCTTCACTAGATCTGTGCTTGGCTAATGTGATCTGCACTCCTGTGTTTCTTTGTAGTATGATGAACATGTGATCAGCCCAAAGGAGTTCGTGCACCTGGCAGGGAAATCTACCTTGAAGGATTGGAAGAGAGCCATCCGGATGAATGGCATCATGCTCAGGTACACATCTACCCAGCTCAGGATGATGGGAGGTCATTGTGGTTTTAGTTTAGTTTTTTTTTTTTTTGTCTTGCTCTTTTTTTTGAGACGGGTCTTTCTATGTACCTCCAGTCTGACCTGGAAAACTCACTATGTGACCAGGTGACTCGAACTCCACAGGTCTGCTTGTCTCTGCTCGCCTAGTGTTGGCGACTAACGGGGTGTTCACCATGCCCAGCTACATTAATAATTAATTAAATTAATTTAATTTAATTAATTTGGTCTTTTGAGACAGGGTCTCCCTGTAGCCCCAGCTACTTTTGACCCATCTCAAGTGCTGGGCTTAAAAAGTGTGCACCACCTTGCCAGGTGTGGTGGCACATGCCTTTAGTTGCCCAGGTCGAGTAGGTCGCGATCTTCTGGGCAGTTCAAGGCCAGCCTGGTCTACGTAGCGGGGAGCTCCAGGCGTTGACTAAAGGGGAGACCTATCTCATAAAAGAAAAAAAAAAAAAAAAAAACGCACATGCCAAATTAAGCTTCATTTTAATTTTCACCAGTCTTTACAACGTGGAGGTCAGGTGAGTGGAGGATTGGGGCTGGGGAGGATGGGGGGTTCTTGGTTCTTGATAACTCAGTATTACAAAAAAAATTTAGAAGTGTAATTCTGGTGTTTAGGTTTAGTTTCTTTTTTTTTTTTTTTTTTTTTTTTTTTTTGTCTTTTGAGACAGCGGGTCTCCCTTTAGTCCCACGCTGGTTGGACATCCCGCTATGTACCAGACTGGCCTTTAAGTCCACACAGATCCGCCTCCTCTGCCTTCCCCAAGGTCTGTGCATTAAAGGCATTTATTCTTAATATCCCTTTAGTCACTTTCTGTCTTTTTTTTGGTATTTCTTGAGGCAGGGGTCTCCTTTAGTCCCAGCTGGCATGGGAGCTCACTCTGTAGGACCAGGCTGGCCTTGAACTCACAGAGATCTTACCTGCCTCTGCCTCCCAAGTGCTAGGATTAAAGGTGTGCACCACTATACCTTGCTTATTATACTCTTATGAAATGCACAGGTCACCAGTAGACCATGCCAGGCTTGCATTCTTTTTTTTTTTTTTTTTGACACAGTGTCTCCCTGTAGCCCCAGCTGGCCTGGAACTCACTCTGTAGACCAGGCTGGCCTTGAACTCATAGAGATTCGCCTCAGGCTTGCATTCTTGTAAACTGAAAGCCATACCTGTGTATGTGTATCTAGAAGTTGACAGGCTCTGCAAGAAAAGGGTGCTAGCAGCCAGTGCCCACTGAGCTTTCTAAACAGGTACACTGCTTTGTGCCAGAGTCAGAGTTTAGCCTCAGAGTGATTAGCCCTGGGTCCTTTTTTCTAGTTCTCAGTCCTATACTCCTGAGAAACTGTGGCTGGTGGCATAGCTGTGGAGACCACAAGCTGAGGGATATATATTGGGAGCTCTAGATGTGCCTGAAGCTAGTGCTGTCTGTTGCCTGAGTGAAGCTAGGGCTTCTGATCCTCTCTGTTCATGGATTGTGGCAGGGTATTTGAGATATGCCAAGTTTAGATCCAAGACTTCACAGAGGCTGGAGAGAGTGCCTGGGAGGGAAGACCCTGGTAAGGTGAGAGTAAGTGACTATAGCTTTGGCTAAGGTTGAAGGCTCTCCTTTCATGTCTGTACCTTCCAAAAGGCAAGGCTTGCCATCACTGGAGGTGTGTTTCTGCCTCTATTGCGCGCAGGACTGGAGCACTTACCACCTTTTTTTTTTTTTTTTTTTTTTTAATCTCTAGAATTGCTTCTTAAGGGTCACAGTCACATTTGCCAGCCAGTTCGTTCATCTTCCTGTGTACAGAATGCTGTATAAGTGGCCTGGGATGTCTATATCACCTGTACCACCTGTAGTGCATTCCTATTCAAGCTTTGTGTACAGGGGAGCTTGCTAGGATCTTACCTTAGAGGAGCATAGCACTAATTGGTACTCTGCTAGAACCTGTCCCCTGTAGTTGGGCAGTCCATGTCACAATGATGGATAAAGTATTTGGGGTTGGATCTTACGTGGGCTTCTCTGGTCTCTCCACAGGAAGATCATGGACTCTGGGGAGCTAGACTTCTACCAGCATGATAAGGTCTGCTCTAATACCTGCCGCAGCACAAAGATTGACCTGTCTGGGGCCCGTGTGTCCCTGAGCAGCCCCACATCTGCTGAGTACATCCCACTTACACCAGCTACAGCTGATGGTAGGTGCAAGAGGTTACCAGTCTTGGAGGTCAGTGTAGCTATCCTGACTAGCTGGGTCTCTCTGACTGCCATTGTATACCTTGCCTGCTCTCCTCGGGTAGTACTCCTTTTACATAAGGCCCTACAGAGTTGGGTCAGCCTCTTCCTTTGCATCTTTCCTGGAAACACATCTGGGGACTTTCAGAGTTTGTTAATAGGAAAGATTAAAGTATTCTTCACTTATTTTCTTTTTTTTTTTATTATTTATTTCTGTATGTGTATAAATGTACTGTCTGCATGCAAGTCTGTGCACCCGTGTCGTGCAATGCCGCAGAGGTCAGAAGAGGGTCTTGGATTCCCCTGAAGCTGGAGATCTCCTGGAACTGGAGTTTCAGACGGCTCTCGCCGCCATGTGGGTGCTGGGGATCGAACCCGGGTCCTCTGTAAGAGCGGTCGGCGCTCCTAACAGCTAGGCCATCTCTCCAGCCCCTCTTCACTTATTTTCATTGTAGGACAGTCTTTTTAAATTTTATTTTCGGGGGCTGGAGAGATGGCCTAACAGTTAAGAGCTCCGACTGCTCTTGCAGAGGACCCGGGTTCGACCCCCAGCACCCACATGGTGGCTGAGAACCGTCTTTGACTCCAGTCCCAGGGGACTCCGACACCCTCTTCTGACCTCCGCGGCATTGCACGACACGGGTGCACAGACCTACATGCAGACAGTACATTCATACACATAGAAGAGGGTGTCGGAGTCCCCTGGGACTGGAGTCAAAGACGGTTCTCAGCCGTCATGTGGGTGCTGGGGATTGAACTCTCTGTAAGAGCAGTCGGCGCTCTTAACCACTAGGCCATCTCTCCAGCCCCCGTAAGACAGTCTTATTAACATGTAGAGAGGTATTAGGAATGTTGAGGGGACTGCCTATGCTCCAGGCTTATTCTCTCCTGCTTAAGGCCTGCCTGAAGTTAAGATGTATTTTCCTTGGTGCTTAGTAATTTGCAGAGCTCTGTCCTTCTCAGACCTCTTGCTGGTATCTGGGTGTAGGTCTTTTCTGACCCTTGGATTTTGGGTGACGATTTAGGATATTCTTTTGTGTCAATATCCATCCTTCAGAGTTGTGGAAAGGTTGACTATTCCTGGAACTCCATCTAGCTTCTGAGGTATTCTTTTGTAAACTGAGGTGAGAGTGAAGTTGGGTCCTGAGCTCTTTATTCTGTTGCCTGGTGATATTGGGCCATGTTCTCTTTCTAGCAATGTCACTTACTGTCCCTAAGCCATCATTCAGCAGTGTTGAGCTGGCATGTGCTTCCATGTGATCAGTTGAATTTGCTGATAAGGGCTAATTGAAGGGCCTCAACATGTCTAGGGATGAGTAAGGAAAATGAGGCCCAGTGATGCATGAAGCCTTGTTGTTCTGTCCTGTGTTCTCTGTAGAGTGCTTCTTTTCAGACTGACTGGTCAAGATTAGTCAGTCAGAATTAGGATTCAGCTGTTTTGATGGTGCCTCATCTTCCTGAGAAGCCCAGGGACACTCAGGGACATAGGGACTGATATTTGTCAGCTCTTTCCTCAGTCCCTGTTTGTGGTTTACTATGATCTGAGGGTATCTGTTGCATAGCTCCTTTCTGAACCCAAAGCACCAGGTATACTAGGTAGTCAGGACAGAGCTCTTCTGGTGACACATTGGAGCACAAGGCATTGTGGGGAATGAGTGTTGGGGTCCTGCTGGCTGTTTTGGGGGTTTAGCCTAGGACCTTCTGGTCTGCTTTGTTAAAGTTAATCATAGGTCAACAAAGGCTATTGAGGTATTCTGAGCATACCCTAAGTATGCTCAGAATACCTCAATAGCCTATCCACCAAATACCTCACCTATCCACCAAACATTAAACTATAATGTTTGGTGGATAGGTGTATTAAATATATTTTCAACCTTGTATTTCCAACTGATGATATATTTTATCTGTATGTAACCTCATCATAACTGGAAGAGTATTTGTGATCTTGTTCCTAATAAGCCTTAGTGAGATTGTGATCAGCCACAATGGCCAATTACAAAATTGTAAGTCCCATATGTAGACTAGCTTGTATGGTAAACAGTCAATAAATTGTAGTGTCCTGAAAAAAGAACATTGGCTTTGGGTATGTGGCCAGGACAAATGGCAACTGCTAATGTTGTTTCCTGAGGGAGCAATGGGCTGTTGCCTGGGAAAGGCAGAGTTGAGGTTAAGATGTAGCTCTCCTGGGGATTTGGTGTCTTTAGCCTGGAATCTCTAAGAGCCTTTGACTTGGATATTAATATAGGTAGTAAAAGGTATTCTAGCTCAATTGATTCCAGGTATATATAGGATCATGACCACTATATCTTTGATGAGTGGTAAAGGCCAGTGTAAGGTTAGAATGCTTTCTGGAATAGCTGCCTTTTTCTGAGTCTGCCTTTGAGCCAGGTCTATGCATGAAGGAACTCCAGAACTGCCAAGTGCAAACTGTGTAGACAACTGGGTTTGTAGGCACTAGAATTTGGGGATATACCAGAATGGATGGTTTGTCTCTTCTGATTTAGAAAAATGGAAATATGATGGGTTCTAGGATTACTATGACATCAGTGAGATTTAGTCAATAGGTAAAGGTAAGGTCTAGGATAACCCATGAGGGCAAGGAGAAGGAGACAAGGTAGGCAGAGAGCTTCCTTCCAGGTTTCCAAGGGTCAGATGCAAGGACTTGGGTCAAATTGCACCTGGAACCAGAGGAGCAAAATATTGGGAATTGCTGAAGGTGGATGATGGCTCAAGGCACGTTTTCCTTGTTCTTTCTTTGCATGTTTAAAGACATCTGTGGTTAAAAATAAACTTACTAAGCCGGGCGTGGTGGTGCACACCTTTAATACCAGGACTTGGGAGGCAGAGGCAGGCAGATCTCTGTGAGTTCAAGGCCAACCTAGTCTACAAAGTGAGTTCCAGGACAGCTGGGGCTGCAGGGAGACCCTGTCTCAAAAAGCCAAAAAAAACAAAAAACAAACAACAACAACAACAACAAAAAACCCCAGCAACAACAACTTACTACTAGCTGGGGCTAAGGGAGAGCTTGTCTCAGATAATCAACCAACCAACCAACCAATCAATTAGTCAATAAATAAACAAATAAACTTACTGCTGGCTTTGGTGGCACACACCTTTAATCCCAGCACTTGGGAGGTAGATGCAGGCAGGTTTCTGTGAGTTCAAGGCCAATCTGGTCTACATTGTGAGTTCCCGGCCATCTGGGGCTACCAGGAGACCCTGTTTCAAAAAATACCAAATAAATAAAATAAAGTAAAAGAAATAAAAACTTACTATGAAATAGAAAAGTACTTTGGCTACACTAGCGTATTGTGCTTGTCAGTTCTGTGAAAATGGGTGGCAAGCAAGGATAACCTTGGGAGGATCAACAGGACTTAAGGGTGTAGGAGTCACCATGTAGAGCAACATTCACCTGTAGCTCTGCCTTGCCTGCAGTGAATGGCTCACCTGCCACCATCACCATAGAGACCTGTGAGGACCCTGGTGACTGGACCACAGCCATTGGAGGTATGTTCCTGTCAGCTTCTTAGGAGTACAGATGAGCCTGTGGGGGGAACCATCCACCCATGACCTAACCTTGACTAGTCAGGCTCCAACCACTGACCCCACTAGACCTAGAGTCTGTAATATGGAGCTCAGTGCCCCATGCCCTGACCTTCTTGGATGATGTTCTTTGCTGCTTCCTGTTGTCATTTGTCCTATGCATTGGTGCTTCTCCTGCATACCTTCCTCTCTTCTCTCACAGATGATACATTTGCCTTCTGGCGAGGACTGAAGGATGCAGGTTTATTGGATGAGGTCATACAAGAGTTCCAGCAGGAGCTGGAGGAGACCATGAAAGGCCTACAGCAGCGAGTACAGGACCCACCCCTACAGCTCCGAGGTAAGGGCGCCTGAGTCTCCCTCTGGCTAGCTCCAGGCCCTGCCATGCATCTAAGATGGAGAGAACATAGGACCCCACTCTGCTGAGGGGAGTTTGCAATGGGAGGGTCTCTTATTAAGAACCTCCACTTCTGTGGGGCTGGCTCCTCTTACTGCTGGTCCCTCAGGAGCCTTCCCAGCACTGGGGTCCAGGTCCTCTGAGAGGGGCTCAGGTTTCACCAAGTTTGGCATTGCTCCTTTAAGATGCTGTTCTCCTCAACAACATCGTGCAGAACTTTGGTATGCTGGATCTAGTAAAGAAGGTCCTGGCCAGCCACAAGTGCCAGATGGACCGTTCGCGGGAACAGTATGCCCGGGACCTGGCAGGTATGCCTGGCAGCAGTGTGGGGTTTGGGGAACCTATAGACTCACCTCTCTGACTGTGTGTCTGCTTGTTTTTCTGAGACACAATCACATGGGTGAGCTTTTGCTCTGAGGCCAGAAAGTCAAACACAGGTATCACACATGGAAATGCCAGTAAAACTCCAGTGACTGTGGCCAGATTTTGCCAATGTAGAAAGCATAGGTCACTTCATTGATTACTGACCTTTCTGTGGTGACCCAAGTTGTTACTTAATTTAAAGGAATATGGAAAAAGAATTGAAAAGACCACTTGGTCCACTACAACTAGATTGCCCTATGGCATTTGTTTATTTGTTCCAAGTTCTCTCTAGTGTTGATACTTAACATGTGTGTACTACATGTGACTTATGTGACATAGGTGTGTTGGTGGTGAGGGAGATTTGGCCCATAGCACTTCCACCTTAGAGATGTGGGCTTTGGTCATCCTTTGTGATCTGCCCACTAATGGTGGGCAGATCTTATGATGGTAAATGTCTGCTTTGTCCCTATGGAGACACCATCTGTTCCCATCTGTGTGCCCTGTGGTGATGCTGTGTGTCCCCTGCAGCCCTGGAGCAGCAGTGTGATGAGCACCGCCGCCGTGCCAAGGAGCTGAAGCACAAGTCCCAGCACCTCAGCAATGTGCTCATGACATTGACCCCAGTCTCCCTGCCATCCCCTATGAAGCGACCTCGTCTTGCACGGGCTACATCTGGACCAGCTGCCATGGCCTCACAGGTGCTTACACAATCTGCACAGATTGCTCTTGGCCCAGGAATGCCTGTGTCCCAGCTGACCAGTGTGCCACTTGGGAAAGTCGTGTCTACACTGCCCTCCACTGTCCTCGGCAAAGGCTCCCCTCAGGCTGTCCCAGCCAGTTCACCAGCCTCCCCACTGCTTGGAGGCTACACAGTTTTGGCCTCATCTGGCTCTACCTTCCCCAGCACGGTGGAGATCCATCCAGACACATCTAGCCTCACAGTCCTGAGCACAGCTGCCATGCAGGACGGCAGTACGGTGCTGAAGGTGGTCAGCCCACTGCAGCTGCTCACTCTGCCTGGCCTGGGACCCACCCTGCAGAATGTGGCCCAGGCATCACCTGCAGGCAGCACCATTGTGACAGTGCCTACAGCAGCTGCTCCTGGGCCTGAGGAGCACACTGCCACTATTGAGGTGGCTGCCGTAGCAGAGGACCATGAGCAGAAGTAGCTGGCAGGGAGGGTAAGATCCGTCCGAGATGGGCTGGCTGGCTCTCCTCAGGCTACTGCAGGCGGGGGCCACTACAGGCAGAGGCCACTAAAGACACAGGCCATAGGGCTGGCTCAGCACAGGCAGGTCTGATGGGCTGAACCAAAGAAAGACGAACTGCTGGATGACACAAGGGAAGAAAAAAATGGGCAGAATGATGCCAGCAACCTGGAAGATCAATCTTCAAATTCTCAACTTCCTCCCCTTTTTTCGTGGGAAACATACTTTTCCATCTGTTGCTTGTTAATCCTGTTTACACACTGGGCCTTGAGCAGGAACCAGGGGGACAATGACCAGGAAGAGGCCTGGGTGCTTCCAGTGTAACAGCAGAGCCAGCTCCAGAGCCCAGCTGATCACAGGTCCTAGTGCCTGCATCCCTGTAGGGCCAAACCTGCTGGGACATTATTGACACATGTCTTGGGCAGCATGCTCAAGTGTGGAAGCCATAGATCCTATGGATTTGGTCTCTTCCCACAGTTCTCTGTAGGTTCAGTATGGCCAGTGCCCATGCTCCTTCAGTGTGGGAACATGCCCCGGGGCCAAGTGCAGACCCCAGGCAAGGACCCTTCCCTGCCCCCAGACACTCAGGTGGTCAAGGGGCCTCATGTACCAGGCAAGGTCTGGACCCCTTTGCACATGGGCTGCAGATGTTTTTAAGTAAATTGCTTAGTAGGCTTCTAGGAAGAATCAAATTTATTGTTTTCAACCAAAACAATGCTGAGTGCCTAGGCTTCCTGAGTCAGTTCTGGGAGGGACCCAGGGTACCTGTATAGGCACCTAGTCTGGTGCTGGAGGTCTCAGGCAATGTCCTTCCTTGAGACAAAGCTCTGGAGTATTTGTATGGAGGTTTGACCTCACACTTGGGGTTGCTCAGATGACTCTCTCTGTGCAGCCTACTGTTGTGCCCCCCCCCCATGACAGCACTCATCCCCTAAACTTCCCTGGAAGTGGACTTGAGCCCCCTGGCCAATACTCAGTGTCTCTATTCTGAGAGAGCCCCAGGGCATGTGGGAAGGCTGCCCAGGATGTTGGGCTAGAGTCATCTGGGGAAGTAGGACCTAGAATGCTCCATAGAAGACTTATCTGCAGGAAGATTTTTACAGATCTGGGTTTGGGCCCATGCAGGGGGTTGTCCTGTAGGGTAGAGAGTCCTTGGAGCCAAACAATTCAGGGAACAGAGAGTTTGGCCTCTTTGTAAGGTATGTCTTAGGATAGTCCTAAGATGTCAGCTATCTCCTGAATCTCCTGTTGTTTCTGTCAGCTGAAGGCTTTTCTTTCAAGGGCCCCATAGCAGAAGGGTCCACTGTCCCGTTTCACTGCTTTGAAGGGAACTGTCCATCCATCCATCTTCGTTGAGTGCTCAGACTCCACTTTGCACCTTTGCTTGTGACTGGGGCCCTGTGTCCCTGCCCTTGCCCCTTATCCCATGTCAAGCTACTGAGGTTCTAGCTCTTGTTTTCCTTCTGTTACATCATTGTTCACTGTGGTCATGAGTCAGCTGGTTTGGCAGTTGTTTACCTATTTATGGACATACTCCTTTTTAAAAAAACTAGTTTCTCCTTGTGTTATAAGCCCTGTTACATGCGGCAGTGTGACCCTGGAGACATTGAGAAGGCCAGCAGGGTAGGTACTGCCTAATAGCCTTGCAGTCCCTGCCCCTCCCTCCCCCCAGCTCAGACTAGATTACATTGTCAGAAAGAAAACCTTTCTGCCCTGGGAAGCAGGGGCCTTCCAAGGCCTTTCTTTGGCACAAGTCCCAGGTACTGGCTCTATCAGGATGTGGGCCAGTTTCCTTTCTTCATAAGAGCAAGGTTGGGACCTTTAGAACCCTTGCCCCTTAGAGCATAGAGGTACTGGAAGGTGAAGTTCATTTCAGAGCCATATAAAAATAAGCCTCAAATCCACTTTAGAATTAATTCACAGCCCTCATTCCCAGTGTCCCCCAGAGTCACTCCATACACAGCCTAGCCTCTAAGGCTATTCTTGGCACTGGGAGAGTCCTCTAGGACAGAGAAGGGCCAACAGCCCCACCTGCAAGGGAGCCACAGTGCTGGGGAAGAAGTGTAGTCAGTGCTCCAGCATTTGCACCTGCCTCCAGTTGTCCTGCTGACTTCTGTTGTTGGGCTCCCTGTGTCCCATTTCTGCCCATTGGGGCAGCCAGGACTCAGGAAGGAAGGTCATTCCTCCACATGCAAACATGGGTGCTCATGGCTGCTTTCAGTTTGGTTTTCTGAGAAAATAGGACTGGATTTGGATTTTGCAGAGGATATGAGCTCTTTTCCATGCCCGCCCAGAGGCATCCAGGGAAGGGCAGTTTGCGTTCCATTTGTATGTTCTTTAGCAAGTATCTGCTTGGTACTTTGATTTAAAATAAAAACACTTTTTGTAATTTGTGTGTCTGTCTCTTGCAATGAAAGGCTATGGAAGGCACCAAATTGAACTTGTAAATCCATGTGCCTTGTGACAGTGCCAGTCTGTTGTGATTCTTCAGATACATCTGCCTGCTAGGTCCAAGGATGAGGTCTGCAAACAAGAACCCTTCCTGTTTTCCTGAGGGAAACTTTTAGTAGCTACAGCAGATGCCAGTTTATTTCTCATGTCAGCCCAGCATGCCGGGGCCTAATATGGGTCCTGACTGTCATTCTGTACCTGTTGCTGAATCAGACTTCAGCAGACTAGGTGGCTCAGGACAACAGAAACTACTTACAGTTGTAGGGCTGGAGTCCAAGGTCAAACTACCCCTGTAGAGCTGTTCTGAACATGGAGCAGAGCAGGGTAAGGTTAATGTCAGAGCAGCTCTACCTCACCTTGATCCAAACCTGGAATTCCAAGTGCCTCCTCTAAAGGGCCATCAATCCTTGCCGTTTTAAGCTAGCCATGTCCTCCTCTCAGCTGGTTCAAGTTCCTTTCTTCAGCACTGCACCCCTCTTTGGTACTGTTGTCATCTCTCACCCTACAGAGCAGGAAGGCAGACACCATACAGTGTCACTTTGAGAGTTGGACCCTTTCCACAAGATAGATTTCCTTGAGATGACTTTTCCTGGGCAGAACATCATTGAAGACCTACCTGATTTGGTCTTTTTCCATGCACATGCTCATTGCAATAGTCAATAGATGCACCACAGGCCTTTTCTGTCATTTGTACTTCATGAGCCTTCTGCCTCTAGTCCACCTCCAGTCCTCAAGAGCATCTGTACACACCTCAAATTTAATGGACTCAAGGCAGGATTCTTTTTTTTTTTTAATTATTTTTGTATATATGAATGTACTGTCTGCATGTAGGTTTGTGCACCTGTGTTGTGCAATGCCGCGGAGGTCAGAAGAGGGCGTCGGATTCCCCTGGAACTGGAGTTAAAGACGGTTCTCAGCCACCATGTGGGTGCTGGGGATCGAACCCGGGTCCTCTGCAAGAGCGGTCAGCGCTCTTAACCGCTAGGCCATCTCTCCAGCCCCACAAGACAGAATTCTTTTTTTTTTTTTTCTTCCTGGAACTCTGTAGACCAGGCTGGCCTTGAACTCACAAAGATCTGCCTGCCTCTGAGAGAATTCTTACTTTCTCCCCTGAACCTGTTCCTATTGTTCTTTGTGTCTGAGAATGATGTCACCAGCCACCCTTTCTTCAGGCTACCTTTCTGCAACCTCACCTCAGACTCAGACATCCCTTCCTCACTGGACCCATCCCTCCATCTCTCA
Source organism: Rhizomys pruinosus (assembly GCA_009823505.1). Lineage (NCBI taxonomy): Eukaryota > Metazoa > Chordata > Mammalia > Rodentia > Spalacidae > Rhizomys > Rhizomys pruinosus. Next base: position 336,631 of record VZQC01011685.1, read on the forward strand.
GGTCAAGAAAGTTCACATTTATACCCCACTGCCTGTTCCCTAAGGTCACTGCAGTGCTGATACTACCAGTACCTCCTTTCTGTCATCCCTTCTGCCCCTGGGGAAGGGTAACATCTATTCTTAACACTCTGGGGTATTCACAGGCAATAGAACATACACCCATTAGCTGGGAAGAGTGAACCTCTTCACCTGTGCCCATTGAGTGGGAGGTCCCCAAGGACAGGCTTCACCACTGGCCCACTCCATAGTTGAAGATGCAAGAGGGGAGAATGGGGAATAGCAGCCTACCCCCTCAGGTTGCAGCATTCAGAACAGAGTCCACAGAGGGTGGCGCTGTATAATATCCCACATCTGGATAGACTACAGTTTGTCCATTCACCTACGAAGGACATTTTGGATGTTGCCAAGTTTTGGCTGTTGTAAATAAAGCTGATGTCTGCAACTGTGTGTGGGTATTTATATCCAGACAAGCTTTTCTTCTGAGTAAATACTAAGGAGCATCCTTTCTGTTTCATATGAAAGTACTTTTTAAATTTTGAAAGAAATTGCCACCTGTCTTCCAATCTTCCAGAGCAGCTGCACCATTTTGCATTCCCACCAGCAATGAAGGGGTGTTCCTGTTGTCCCACAACCCCACAGGTATGCTTAGCATTTTGGACTTTGGCATTGCGATGGTGTACAATGGTATCTCACTGTTACCTTTTTTATTTGTTTGTTTGAGATGGTATCACTGTGTAGCCCAAACTGGCCTCCCACTTGTGATTCTCCTGGCCTTATCTTCTGTGAGGTTAAAGACATGGGCCTTGGGGCTGGAGAGATGGCCTAGCGGTTAAGAGCGCCGACCACTCTTACAGAGGACCCGGGTTCGATCCCCAGCACCCACATGGCGGCCGAGAACCGTCTGAAACTCCAATTCCAGGAGAACTCCAGTTCCAGGGGAATCCGACACCGTCTTCTGACCTCCGCGGCATTGCACGACACGGGTGCACACACTTGCATGAAGACAATACATTCGTACACATACAGAAATTAAAAAAAAAAAAAAAGACATGGGCCTTTTTTTTTTTTAACACTTTTATTTTTATTTTTTGTGTATGAGTATTTAGCCTGCATGTATGTGCACCATGTGCATGCCTGGTGCTGGTAGAGGCCAGAAGAAGGCATTAGATCCCCTGGAACTGCAATTATGGACAGTTGTTACCTGCCATGTGGGTGTTAGAAGCCAAACCCAGGTCCTCTGCAAGAGCGGCCAGTGCTCTTAACTGCTGAGCCATCCCTCCAGCCCCTCGCCTCTGTTTTCTTAAAATGTATTAATTAGTGTATGCATGTGTGTGTGCGTGTGAGTGATGTGTGTGGAGGTCAGAGTACAACTTTGTGAAGTGATTGTCACCTTTATGTGAGTTCCTGCACTGGAACGCAGGTTACCAGGCTCATGTGGCAAGTGCCTTTACCAAGTGAACCGTCTCCCAGTCCTTCCCTGTTATAGTTTGTAATTACCTAATAATATGTGATACCGAACACCTTTTTTTTGAGGGGGGGGTCTTTTTGAGACAGGGTCTCCCTGTAGCTCTGGCTGTCTTGGAACTCAATATGAACACCAGGCTGGCCAGAGATCCCCTTGCCTCTGCCTCTTGAGTGCTGGGACTAAAGGCGTGCGTCACCATGCCAGGCTAGAACACCTTTTAAAGTGTGTGTTTGCCATTCTGTGCCTCCTCTTCAGAGAGATGTCAGTTAGGTCTTTTGATGAGGAGGGCCTGGCCCATCCGAGGAGATGAAGCCGAGGGTACTGTGGGCATATGTTTTGCTTTTTAATTTGAAATAAGAAAACACAAAAGTTGTAAACATGCTACAAAGAACTGTGCATTTTTTTATCTAGACTCAATTTCGCACATTTGTAGTATTTGCATATGTATGCATATATAATCTGTATTGTTAATGGTCTAATAATTTTGTACATATATCTTTTTTTTCCTAGTGTAAAGCCCCATCTCAGTTTTCTCTCACCCTGGTTCTTGGACCTTCTTGGCCTGGCCCCAGAGGACTTCTCTGAGGTGATCACTGAACACTGTAGAGCTTGTATGGTGTTGAGCTTAACCTTTGGCATGAAACATGGGGGTGGGGGCTGTGACCTCCAGGTACCTCATCACAGGGCTTATGACATCCATCTGCCTGCCTCTAGTGGTGTGCACTCTGTCTGCTCTGTGGAGGCAATGTTTGAGCAGTCACTGTGGCAGCTTTCTGAGGACTTTCCTTGGCAGTCAGTGCTTCTTCCTGAGCTGTGATCATCACAGGAGTAAAGGACCAGGGAGGCCAAAGAGGGATCACAGCTGGGATAAGGCCACTGGATTCTGTACCAGCATTTGCTGTGGTGGGATGTAGGGTATAATGGGGTGTCCATGACATTACCTTGGGAGGATGGGTGTCATTTGCTGAAATGGGGAAGCTGTTGGAGGATCAAAAGGAGAATAGTTCAGGCCAGGCTCATGTGAAACACTCAGGCTGAGGAGGGCCTTGAGTTTCACTGTCTAGTCCTAGGAGTCTAGGTTTTGGGGCCAACTGTGTTGACATGGGCATAGTCTGGGGGGGTCCTTCTGGCTTTAACATAGCTGAGAGAGGCCAGAGAACTGAGTTCCTGGGGTGCACGAATCCATGTGTGTACCTGACTGAATTGTCCTAGAAGCAACGCATTTTACTCATCATTCCCATGATAAGGGAAGACATACAACTTGGTCCTGAAAACCAAGGTACAAAGACTGAGAAGGCCACAGCTTACTCCTGATTTTGATTTTGATTTTTTGGGTTTTTTGTTTTGTTTGGTGTTTTTGAGACAGGGTTTCTCTGTAGCTCTAGCTGGCCTGGAACTCACTATGTAGACCAGGCTGGCCTTGAGCTCACAGGGACCTACCTTTGCTGGGATTAAAGGCATGTGCCACCACGCCTGGCAGCTTAAATTTTATGTGTATATGTGTATGGGTGTTTTGCCTGGGATGCATGTAAGCATACTCATATTGGGTTTTTTGTTTGTTTGTTTGTTTGTTTTGGTCTTTTTGAGACAGGGTCTCCCTGTAACTGTCCTAGAACTCACCATGTAGACCATCTTGAACTCACAGAAATCCGCCTGCCTCTACCTCCGAAGTGGTGGGATTAAAGGCGTGCCCCACCACGCTCAGCAAGCACATTCATATTGTACAATCCCTTCAGAGATCAAGAGGGCCTCTTCATCTGGAGTTTCAGATGATTATTAGCCACCATGTGGGTGGTGGGAAACTGAACGTGGGTCCTTGGGAAGAAGAGCAGCTAGTGCTCTTAACTGCTGAGCCATCTCTGCTGAGCCATCTCTCCAGCTGAACACTTCTTTTCTTCTCCAGCAAAGTGCCTCAGAAAACTCACACGAACAACTGATAGGCTGCCTTTTCAGTGGCTTCTGAGTGGGAAATAGGGCCACTATTGAAGTGGCCAGTCCACCCCAGTGCTGAGCCTGGGGATCTGGATTTGTGGTGATTGGAAGGGACTTGGCTATCACTGTCATTATTTCTTGGTCTGGTGGCCTTGAGGTCACAGGGTATGCCCCTGTTCTGGATGGTGCTATCTAGTTACTATCCTTCCTCACATGCAGATAAATGTTTTCTCTATACTTGAGATAATGTCTATTTCCTGTTTTGTATGTATAACAAATACTAATTGGTTCATATGCTTTGCCTGATTTAGATTGTGAGCTTTTTCCTTGAATTTCTAGGATCATTAAAATATGTACTATTTTAGCCAGGCATGGTGGCGCACGCCTTTAATCCTAGCACTCGGGAGGCAGAGGCAGGTGGATCTCTGTGAGTTCAAGGCCAGTCTGGTCTACAGAGTGAGCTCCAGGCCAGCTGGGACTTAAAGGGAGACCCTGTCTCGAAAATACTCAAAAAAAAATTTTTTATATATAAAACCCCCCCCCACACACACACACTATTTTAAGGGCTGGAGAGATGACCTAGCAGTTAAGAGTGCTGACTGCTCTTGCAGAGGACCCGGATTCAATCCCCAGCACCCACATGGCAGCTAAGAACCGTTTTTAACTCCAGTTCCAGAGGCATCCGACACCCTCTTCTGACCTCCACGGCATTGCACTACACAGGTGCACAAACCTACATGTAGACAGTATATTCATACACATACAAAATAAATAAAATATTTTTTAAAGTCATAAAGATATACAGTTGGGTGTGGTGGGACACCCTCTAATCCCTGCACTTGGGAAGCACAGGTAGGTGGATCTCTGTGAGTTCAAGGCTAGCCTCTACAGAGTGAGTTCCAGGCCAACTGAGGCTACAGGGAGACCCTGTCTCAAAAAAGACCAAAAAATGTCATAAAAATATATACTGTGCTAAAGAAATTGGACTTTTTCCTGTGATAGGAATTACAATTTTTCTTTTTCAGTTTATTTGGATTTTCACTCTATAGGTTTAGTTTTCTCCCTGTACAAAACTGTTTTAGATGTTTAACAACTGTTTCTCTGAGAAGGAAAAGAATGTTCCACGGTGAACTCTGTGGCCTTTCAAGCTATCAACTGAGTTTCTCAACCCTAAGTGTGGAGGAGCTAGCTTCAGCATGCCTGCTGCTGGGATGGGTCTCATTTCAAGACTAAGATTACTATGAACACAGTGTACCTGATGTTCTTCTAGGACCCTGTGGTGGTCTGTTTAAATCTTTAAACCGCCTTCAGCTTAATTCCTTGGTAGAGGCCTGTCCCAATGCCTCATTCTGTTTCAGGATGCTAACCAGATGCTAACAAGCGAGCTGAACAAGCCATCTTAGAGTCTGGACACTGCTTCTTACCACATGCTAGAGTCCTAGATGTGCATTCTGTGTGGACTCTTCCATGCATCAGAGATCTGCTTGTCTACCTGTGCTCACACCCTTCCTTTAGGGGGTTTACAATGAGTTCTAGTATTTCATTAGGAGTGATTCTTTCTTGTGTTTCTTTTCACTAATTTTCTTGCCCGTTCTTGTTTATGTAATGTTTGGCAGCTAGAACTCCCATCCTGTTACTAGTTCCTCTTTCATCTCTACTGTCTTAAGTTTAAAAAAACAGGAAAAATTGACATCTTTTCTTGACATAGTGTTAATCTCTCCCTACCTAAGAACATAGTATTCCATAGTGGGTTGTTATATAGGCAAGATTGGCTTCAAACTCCTGCCTCTGCCTCCCCTTCTGGGATCACAGACATGTGCCACCACAGCTAGTTTCCATGCTGTTGTTATAGTGTTCCATTGTGTCCTCAGGGATCTCTGTTCTCTTGCATGTTCTTGTTAAGCTTGTCCCTGCTCTCTTGCTGCTGCTCCTGTTTACAGACTCTCTTCTTCTGCCCTTCATGCTGATGACTATGTGTCCATAGTCTTATGCTCTGCCAGCATCCTGATTCATATGGGACTCTTGGCTTTACTCATCCCAGCAGGAAGCTGGCTCCTTTGGAGATAAATGTGTGTCCTTGTCTGAGGGGACCATAATGATGGGTATTCATTGCTTTGTAACAACAGATCACCTGAAACTTAGAGCTTAAAACCAATTTTTTTTTCTTCACAGTTGGGAGCAATTGTAGGTGGGGTTCCTGCTGGCTGGGGGTTGGCCAGCAGCCTCTGTTCCTTCCCACAAGCCCCACCTCCACATGGGAGGAGCTATCATTGAGTGTCTCCTCCACAGCGTGAGTGACCAAACAAGGAGGAAGCGGAGTCTTTTTTGACACTGGTCATTTTGGACACATATGAGTTGGAAACTCAGGATCACCTTTGGCAGTGGACAAGGCAAGGACCTTGTGGGTCATGTGGGTCTGTGCCATGGTGGGATCTTGGCTGAGTGGGCTGCTCAGACTTTAGGGTGACCAGGGTGATCAAAGTACCTGGTACATCCCCAGAGAGCTCAGGTCAGGCAACACAAATGTGAATCCACAATGTGCCCAGCTCTTTTTGCCCTTTGGTTTGGGGTCAGAAGTTTTCTCATTCTCTGGGTTCTGGCACAGCCCCAAAGTTTCTGTGTACCTTAAGGGGTGGCTGTGATCAATAGAGCTTCTAGGAAGAAGGCTGGTGCCTTTTAGGAACAGGTCCTTCCCCAGCACAGAGCTCTCAGGTCCTGCTTTCCTGGCCCTGTTCCCAGGAACCCTAGGTTGCAGCCTGAGTATGCATAACAGAGCAGACTTGTCAGGGCTCTGCAGGGAAAGGCCCTCCTCCTCTCTCTAGGAGCATCTTTTGACCCCAAAGCCATCCCACCCAGGAGCTCATTTTACCCTCCCCCCATGCCCCCCACCCCCGCATCTGTGTATGAGTGATTGGGGAGGGAAAGAAAAGAGCCAGGTCAAATCTTGCAGTGCTGACCCCAGGGGAACTGGAAGTGGGGGAAATCTCACTAGGGCTGGGGAGCTCCGCCAGGTCTGGGAGGGGAGATATCACTTGAGGGCGGAGCGGGGGCGGGGCAGGGGGGGCAGTGAGGTAATTTCCGTGATCTGGCGTCAGAGGTCTGAGTCGCCCCAGGGGCAGAATCGAAAGTGATCGCTGCTCAGAGCTGATGCCGGGTGCACAGGGTAAGTGTGGGGCGGTGGCTTGGCCACCCGGGGAGGTGTGAGGACCACCTCTCTGCCAGGAAACCAGGGGGATTAGCTGCTCTAGACAGACCCTTGCAGCCCACAGTCCCATAGCCTCCTCTTCCTACTTTGTCTGCCTGGTATGGGGTCCCAGCTCTGGGGATTCAGATGCCTTCACCAGATGCAGGTGGGTCTACAGTACAGGCTTTGCCTGTCGCTAATCATTTACCTTCAAAACATCATCTTTGTTCCCTAAAGTTTCCCTTAAAAGTTCTCTTTAGAGGGGCTGGAGAGATGGCCTAGCGGTTAAGAGCGCTGACCACTCTTACAGAGGACCCGGGTTCGATCCCCAGCACCCACATGGCGGCCGAGAACCGTCTGAAACTCCAATTCCAGGAGAACTCCAGTTCCAGGGGAATCCGAGACCCTCTTCTGACCTCCGCGGCATTGCACGACACGGGTGCACAGACTTGCATGCAGACAGTACATTCATACACATACAGAAATAAATAAAATTAATAAAAAAAAAATAAAAAAAAAAGTTCTCTTTAGAGCACTGGGGTATAGGTTAGTGGTAGAGCACTTGCCTAGCATGTGTAAGGAACTGGGTTCCATCCTCAACACTTAAAGAAATTGCCTTTTTGGTCTTTTAGAGGCAGGGTCTTCCTGTAGTCCCAGCTGGCCTGGAGTTCACTATGTAGACCAGGCTGTCCTTGAACTCACAGAGATCTGCCTGCCTCTGCCTCCCGAGCGGTGAGATTAAAGGTGCTGAAATTTCCTCTCATACCTGACTCCGTATTCACAGGGAGCTAGCTGTCCCTCCTCTCCTGGAGCCCCTGCTGCCAAGTCCAGGTGGGCTACAGTGGTCCTAGGAGCTGACTGGAAGTTCTCAGAAAAGGGGGTACTCACTTTAGAAGAGCCAGGGGACCTGAAGCTTGAAGGCCTTGGGTAGAGGTACTCTAGGCCTCACTGGGCCCAGAGGATAGTGGGATTATGTGGCCTTCCAGACTGTCTTCATCTACTAGCTACCACTTGGGTTCCTTCTGGGCAGGGATTGGGGACCTTTCAGGGGAAAAAGGTCAAGTTGGGGTCCACGTAAGACTCCCTGGCAAGCCAAGGTTGGGCTGAAGTCTCTGTCCTTTGCCTGCTAGAGGCTGTGTGTGTTCCTCTTGGCTTTGGAGTCATCTGCTTCTCCTGTCCCACCATCATCTAGGACTGATGGTTCCAGTGGACCAGAAGCCCAGGAGTCCACCCCCAGAAGAGTCTGACCATTATCAGCAATGGCATCCTCAGTGCACAGTCCAGGGCCTGCAAACATGTTGGCTAGGCTCTGCACCCAGGTAGACCTTCACCTGGGCTGCTTTCTCTGCACCCAGCGCCTTAACGAAAGCACCTACATCCTGCGTGAGGTGGAGCACAACTGCCCCAATGAGATCTTGCTGGCCCGCTATAACCGAGCTGCCAAGGATAAGATCTGGCGTAAGGTGGGCCGCAGGCCCAGCTTCCCAAAGCCTGTGCGCTATAAAGTCTGCCACTACTATTGCCCTGGGTTAGGCTGCAGGCGCCATGGGAACAGGTGCACCTTTGCCAGAAGCCCTGAGGAGGCACTGGTCTGGACCTTTGAGCGCCAGTACAACCTTGCTCGGCTGGAACTGAAGGCTGCTGTGCAGGGCACTAGGGTTCAGAGCAGGCCACGAACTCCAGCAGACATCATCCATGCAGAGTTTGGTGGCCACTTCCAGCTGCTCTGTGCTCTCTGCTTCAAGCACCGCCCCCCACGCCTCCGCCCTGTGGACCCCAAGGGTCACTGCCCTGAGCACCAAACCTGCCCCACACTCCTCTTCCATGTTATCACTGAGTGCCGAAAGCGGCAATTTGTGGAAGTTCGGCCACAGCCAACAACAAATCATCCCCTAAAGTACTGCGTGTTTGTAGGCCAGGGGGAGCCATGTCGCCATGGGGTCTCACGATGCGAGTATGCACACAGTGCTGTGGAGATGGCTGTGTGGGAGGCTGAGAGGCAGGATGGACTTCAGAGGGGAGATCTGCTCATATACCCTGTCTTTGAGGAGGACAAATGCAAAGCTAGCCGTGGCCAGGCCCCTGGGGTCCAGCTGTACTGCCATGCCTGCCTAGTCACTTTCAGGTCTCAGGAGGCCTTTGAGAACCACTGCTCCACCATGAAACATGCACAGATGGTGGCATTTGACCAGGCTGTGCCCTGGAAGCACCGTGCCCCACCCATGGGGCTCTCCAAGTTTGAGCTCTGCCCCAGGTAAGAAGAGTTGGTGGGAGGATAGGGCTGGGGATGAACCCTTACTGCCAGGAAAGCAGTGTAGATTATGAGGCCCACCAGGCCCAAGGTTCCCTGTCATCTGCTGTGCTTGCTGCATGTCAGGCTGGCTCTAAGGGCCTGGCTGAGGAAGGTTCCTTGTGCCAGGACTCATCCTGGAGATTTGGAGTGGACAACAGGTAATGCCCCTGCAGCCCGCTGCCTAGAATCCACTCCTGCTCTCTATACAGGCCACAGTTGAATTGAGAGGGTTGGCCCTGAGGCTGTATTTCCATGTGATCCTGCTGACATTCCTAACTCTCCAGGCCTGACCTCTGTGAGTATGGAGATGTCTGCATCAAGGCGCACTCAGAACAGGAGCTGCAGGAGTGGGCCCAGAGAGGACGAGCCATGGGACTTCGAGAGCAAGCTGCCTGGCAGGATGGGTTGGTGAGCTACCGAACACGATTGCTAGCTGAATACAAGCGCAGCAGCAGTGAAGTCCTGGTGGTAAGTGGGGTCTTATGAGTAGGTGGTCGTGGGTCCGGGTCACCTTGCTAAAAGCCAAGCTTCTCTGTCCAGATGGCTGAGACAATCCATGGAGTGTCCATCACTTGCCACCAGCCCCTGGTGTATCAGGCAGAGGAGAATAAGATCCAGCACAGCTGGATGTTCACCATCCACTCTGAGGTGAGAGTTCAATATCCTAGAGATCTCAGGTCTTGTAGGCAAGCCCCAACCATGGGTGGAAGGATTCCTGTGGGGTTGAGGACCACAGCTGGGCAGATGTTGAAAGCCTGTGGTTTGTTTGCAGCTGCTGCTGCTCCACCTCTATGCCTGTGTAACTTGGGGTAAATCCCTCGACCTCTCTGCCTTGGTTTCCATGAACTAAGATGGGTGGTCATGGCACCCTCAACCTGTGGGGTAACAAGTGTGTCAGTATCTGGAGAGTGTGACTTGTAACCACACAATCCAAAATACCCAGGCTACTCATCTCATTTTTAACATATGCGAGGCCTTAGGCAAGATCCATGGGCAAAGGAGGGCACCAGGACAGAGATTGAGCAACCTGAGGGTCCCACACTTACAAAGTGGCAGGCTGCCTTTCTCAAGAGGGTGAGCAGGTTGGGTTCTGGGAGTCACCATGGCCCTGAAGGGTGGGACAGGGTTTGAAGGCCCACCCTGTACCTCATGATTTGTCTTCTCCAGAACCCCTTGCTACATGTGGCCCTACTCAAGCAAGAGCCTGGAGCAGACTTCTCGCTGGTGGCCCCTCGCCTCCCTCCAGGCCGGCTCTATGCACAGGGCAAGCGGTTCCTTGTGCCAAACTTCCCAGCCCGATTCCAGGTAGGGGTGCATGTGCAGGCTGCCTCCTTTGGCAGCTTTGAGCAATGGGTGGTTTTTGACTTTGGTAGCAGGCCAGTACTGCTACGGAAGCTGAAGCTGCAGCTAGGCCAGGCACACTGGCCAGAGCTCTGTGGGAAGCCAGCACCCAGGCACCCTGAGGAGCTGGAGCGCTGGCACACAGGCAACCGCCATGTGGTGCTTGAAGTAGAGTGGACATCTGAGCAGGAGGCCCTGATGGCCAAGTACAAGGAACCCTCCCTGGCCCTGGAGTTCAGTCACAGTGGTCTGGCCTGGGGCCCCATCTCTCGTACCAACTACCGGCAGAGGATGCACAACTTTCTCTATGAGGAGGAGGCAGTTCAGCAACAGCTGGTAGCCAAGTGAGTGGGGCAGTGGTCTGGCAGGAGGGGCCAAAGTCTGGACTTGGAGCCAGGCCTGTGTGTGTGGAATAGCGAGCTGACTTATAGCCTCCTCCCAGGCTGACCATGAAGGGCCAAGTGTCCCTGAAGACAGCTCTTCAGACACCAGCACTTGGCATGCTCTTTGCACCACCAGGAGCTCTCTATGCTGAGGTCCCCTTCCCCTCCACTCTGATGCCTGACACCGACCAGGGCTTCCTTCTCAGCCGAGCGGTCAGTACAGCTCTTGTGGCTCCTGTGCCCACACCTGACAACACAGTATATCAAGTGCGGCTGGAGACACGGGCCAGTTCGGAGCATGCACTGTGGCTGCTGTTGCCTGCACGCTGCTGTATGGCTCTGGGACTGCAGCCAGAGGCCAGCCCCATCTTGGAGGTCCAGTTCCAGATTGACCCCCTGACCTTTCGGCTTTGGCACCAGGCAGTAGATGCGCTACCTGAGGAACGCTTGGTGGTGCCCGACCTTCCTGCCTGCTCCTTGCCCCTTCCCTGCCCCATTCCACCCTCATTTTGTGGCAACCACAAGCAGAAGCTGGCTTTGGGGCTCATTGCAGGCAGAAGGCCTGAGGGAACAAAGCCTGTCCCACCACTGCTCATCTATGGCCCTTTTGGCACCGGCAAGACCTACACACTGGCCATGGCCGCCCTCGAGGTTGTCCAGCAGCCCCATACCAAGGTGCTCATCTGCACACACACCAACAGGTGAGTCCAAAGCTGCTGCCAGCCTGCTCACCACTGTCCCTGCCTCTCAGGGGGTTCAGCTCTCTGATTCTTATGAGGATGCTGCTAGTGGCTGCTAGTGCCCTTTCCTTTTCAGACCCAACTGGGGCTCCCTGAGTAAATGGATCTGCTGTAAGGGTGAAGAGCCCTGGGTACCTCCCCAGAAGCTCTGGACCAAGGATGGAGTTGTGGGCAGTAGTAGTGTGTCTTGGCCTACCCCATGTTTCCTGGGAAAGGCTTTTATTTAAATTTTTATTTATTTTTGTATGTGTATGAATGTACTGTCTGCATGCAGGTCTGTGCACCTGTGTCGTGCAATACCACGGAGGTCAGAAGAGGGTGTCAGATTCCCCTGGAACTGGAGTTCTCCTGAAGTTGGAGTTACAGACGGTTCTTAGCTGCCATGTGGGTGCTGGGGATTGAACCCAAGTCCTCTGCAAGAGCAGTCGGTGCTCTTAACTGCTAGGCTATCTCTGCAGCCCAGGCTTTTTTTTTTTTTTTTTAATAGAAACAGATTATTCAACCAAGAAGTTCCTCTCTGGCTAATGTGGTTTCTTAGTTCCTTAACACCATGTATTATGACAGGCACGGAGTCCCCCTTTAGCCTAGAATGTGGGTAAAAGGAAGAGCCCAGGACAGTAGCTGTGTGCCCTGAGCCAATTTCTGGGCTACACTGGGGTTTGGAGAATGAAAGCTGTGGCTTGCCTGAAAGATGCCAGGCAGGACCTCCCTGGTCACTTAACTCTCTGGCTTTCCTCCTGAGAGTTGGATACCAGTTCTTGTGGCCAATGGTGGCAGCACCCATGAACTATGTTCAGGGTCAGTACCAGCTTCCAACTACTCTAGGCTATCTCAGGCCACTGTCAGCTCCTTCATCTCCCTCCTTGGACTCAACTCAGAAACCACTTCCTTTTCCAAATCTTCCCTGACCACTCAGGCTCTCTAGGTCTTGCCCACTTTTGTCCAGGCTCTGACTTTCCCAATGCCTTTGCTTTCTGTCCCCTTTGAGAACATTTGAGGTCCTGGGCAAGACCCCTTACTATCATCTGCCACGTGGGTGTTCCTAGCATCCAGGCAGGGTTGAGCACATGTTTTAGCCAGCAGTCTGAGGTCTGAAGCAGCAGCCCACATCCCTCATTCCTCCCACAGTGCTGCAGACATCTATATCCGGGAGTATTTCCATGGCTATGTCAGCAGAGGCCACCCACAGGCAACTCCGCTCAGGGTGATGTATACAGACCGCCCTCCAAGACAGACCGACTCAACCACACTCCAATACTGCTGCCTGACTGAGGACCGCCAGGCCTTTCGTCCACCCACGGAGGCAGAGCTGGTACATCACCGCTTGGTGGTCATCACTACTTCCCAGGCCCGTGAGCTCCAGGTGCCGGCTGGTTTCTTCTCTCACATCTTCATCGATGAGGCAGCCCAGATGCTGGAGTGTGAGGCTCTCATCCCACTGGCCTATGCCTTCCCACTTACCCGTGTAGTACTGGCAGGGGACCACATGCAGGTCACTCCTAGGCTCTTCAGTGTACCCCGGGCCAAGGCAGCTGGGCACACACTGCTGTACCGCCTTTTCCTGTACTACCAGCAGGAGGTGCACAAGATTGCCCAGCAGAGCCGCATCATCTTCCATGAGAACTACCGCTCCACTGCAGCCATCATCAATTTTGTCTCCCACCATTTCTACACGGCCAAAGGCAGCCCCATCCAGGCCAGTGGCAAAGTCCCACGCCACCCCCGACACTATCCTCTCATGTTCTGCCATGTGGCAGGCAGCCCTGAGCAGGACATGTCCATGACATCCTGGCTCAACTCAGCAGAGGTTGCCCAAGTAGTGGAGAAGGTACAGGAGATCTACAACACCTGGCCCCACTGCTGGGGACCCCGGGAGCAGAGACACATCTGTGCTGTCTCCCATGGTGCTCAGGTGAGCTGTCCCCTCAGGCCTCCACAGCCTTGGGGCTGTTTTGTTCCCTTTGCTAGCCGAACTGTGTGACCATGCCATGATAAGGGTACATGGGGCTTGGCAGGAGGGCCCACTCCTTGCCGGGCAATAGATTCCCAGAACTCTGTGCTTATTGTCTGCAGGTCAGTGCTCTGAGGCAGGAGCTGAGGAGGAGGAATCTGGGTGAAGTGTCTGTAGGCAGCTTTGAGATCCTACCAGGTGAGTGATAACAGGGAGGGCCAGGGCTGGTATAGTTGGGATGCAGCTTCCAGCCCATTCCTCAGTCTTGGATATGTGGGATGGGTCTGGGGCAAGTGTCCATCCAGCTAGTCCTGCCTGGCCATGTGCCTAGACACATCCCATTTGTGTCTCCTTTAGGGCGTGAGTTCCGGGTGGTAGTCCTGAGCTCTGTCCACAATCGCCACAGTCTGCTCAGCCCTGGGGCACCAACTTCAGAGTTCTTCACTGACCCCCGTGTGCTAAACACAGTCATGACCCGTGCCCAGTCCCAGCTTGTGGCTGTGGGTGATGCTGTGGCTCTCTGTTCTTCTGGAGCCTGCAGAAAGCTCTGGAAAAGTTTCATCTGTGAATGCATGGAACATCATAGTGTCTTCCCTGAGGACCTATCACTCGGGCAGATCGAACAGGGTGTGGCTGAGAGGCAGCACTGGGCTTCTTTGACACTTGGGACTAGAGGCCCAGCTGTAGAACACACAGCTGTGGCACAGGTCCTTCAGGGGCCCATGGTTGAGGGGAACACAGTCACTGTGAAGGCAGAGGCTGAGACCAGGGCGGCAACCACAGCACAGGCTGAGACAGAAGCAGGGAACATAGCAAGGGGAGACAGAGCCCTTAGAGATGCCACAGAAAGAGTATCTACCCTGTATGAGGACCCTGAGGACTCAGAGTCTGACTTCTGGCCTTCTGAATGGGAGCTCAATGCTGACGATGCTATCCTGAAGGAACTTCTTGATGAGAGCCGGCAAGTGACTGTGACTGTTAGGGAGGATGGGCTGCTGGACACCATGGTTTGCCCCATGTTCCCAAAGCAGGCCCCACAGTACACGAACCTCCCCTCAGCTATGCTGCGCAAGCTAATGCGCTCAGACCCCAAGCAGTACCGGCGCTGTAGCTTCCTGCAGGAGACCTTTGAGCGGGCATTGGCCATGCCTCTGGATGATGTGGCCCCTAGCCCTATCCAGGTCAGGGGTCGCCTGAACTGTGGCATGGCCTTCACAGGGGATGAGGTGCTGGTACAGGTCCTGGGCCAGGCTGCTGATGACAGGGGCAGCCCTGGGAGGCTGCAGGGTCATGTGATGGGTGTGATGAAGAGAAGAAGACATGAGCTAGCCTTTGTGTGTCGGATGGATGAGTGGGACTCCCGCATAATGATCCCCATCAATGGCTCTGTGACTAAGATTTTTGTGGCAGGGCTGAAGGACCCACAGCAGGTTCCCATCCACCGCCTCCTTCAAGGCCAGGTACAGAGGGTAAGGCATGAGCATCTCATGCCTGAGGATCGGTACACCCGGCTCTTCTGGGTCCACATTGTTGTATGGCGAGAACGTTTCTATTACCCGCTAGGTATTGTTCTAGAGGTGCTGCCCAAGGCTATCACCTGGGAGCATGGCCTTTATATCCTTGACCTGGAGCATGGCCTGAGGATCCCCACTCCAGACCCAGCCTCTGTTTCCAAGGCTTTGCAGAAATATACTTCAGAGCTCAACATGGCCACTGGTCACCGAGAAGACTGCCGCCATTTCCTGACCTTCACTGTGGACCCCCAGGGTGCCTGCAACCTCGATGATGCTCTTAGTGTGCGGGACCTAGGCCTGGAGTATGAAGTGGCTGTGCACATTGCCGATGTGGCCAGCTTAGTGCCCAAAGACGGGCCACTGGACGTGGAAGCTCGGCGGCAGGGTGCTGTGTTTTATGCCCCCAGCAGGGAGCCAGTACTCATGCTGCCAGCTAGCTTGTGCCAGGATGCTCTTAGCCTTCTGCCAGGTCAAGATCGCCTCACCATCTCTCTCTTCCTCACCATAAAGAAGGGCAGTGGCCAGCTCCAGAGCCTGCGCTTTGCACCATCCATCATCTGCTCTGACCGCCAGCTGTCATACGAGGAGGCTGAGGAACTGATCAAAAGGCACCCAGGGTCTGGCTTGGAGCTGCCAGCCCACCTGGACTCTGTGGACACTTGCGTTGTGGCTGCCTGCTACTTTTCCTGGGTGCTACGCCGGCACCGCCTGCTGGCCGCCTGCTACTATGAGCCACCAGACGAGGACAGTGTGCTGGGCTTCCGCATGGCCCACATCATGGTCCAGGAGTACATGATCCAATTTAACAGCAAAGTGGCTGAATTCCTGGTGGGCAAAGAACACACAGAGACAGTCACACCACTAAGGTGGCAGCTCACACCTAGCAGCCACCAGCTCAACACTGTGCATGAGAAGCATAGAGAGCTGGTACCCCTGTCACTGCACCTGTCACACCACTTGCGTACTCACAGCATCCCCCCAAAGCAGCTGTATCTCCTGAGTTCCCTCTGGAAACAGGTGCACCTTGCAGCTCGTACTCGGGACTACAGCCAGATGGTGGACCTCATCGCCACAGATGACATGCACCCTTCCCTGGCTCCTGCATCCCTGGACTTCCGAAAGGCTCTGGGCCGTTCTGTTTTTGGCCGGTCCAGCCAGGGCAGGCAGCAACCAGCTGGCCACTACTCACTGAGGGTGGACTGGTACACATGGGCCACATCACCCATCCGCAGGTATTTGGATATGGTGCTGCAGCGGCTGATCCTGCTGGCTCTGGGCCATGGGGGCTCATCATATTCTGCCAGGGACATTGATGGGCTCTGCCAGGACTTTAGTCGCCAGTATGCGTGTGCCCAGAGCTACCAACGGCGGGCCTTCAGCCTGCACCTGGCAATCCAGCTCAAAGCCCAGCCTCAAGACAAGCTGGGCTTTGTTATGGATGTTGAAATGGGTGCCCGCTGCTTCAAGTTGCTCTTCCCTGTCAACAGAGAGACCCTGCCTGACCCCTGCCCTGTCCACTATCACTCCCTGCAGCTGGCCGAGCACCCCCAGGAACTAGTGGGTCAGCGGGGCCTGAAGTTGGTATGGCGGTGCCGTATCTACTCAGTTCAAATGCCCAAACCCTCCCCGCCACCTGGCACCAGGTTTGATCCACATACCCAGATTGTAGATACAGCCTTATGGAAGCAGCTGTTGATGCTGGTGGAGGAGCGACGCTGGCCTGAAGTGGCTGCCCTTATCCAGGAGCAGGATAAAAAGGCATCTCAGCAGAGGAAGCTGGTACAGGTGCGCCACAGCCGCTGTGGTCACTTTGTAGAGGTGGCCTGTGAGCTGGGTAATGGGGACACACTGCAAGTACAGCTTGGTGCCAGCCTGCAGCGGGGTTTCCTGACACCAACCCTGCAGCTGTGGACTGTGGTGCCTGGCTTCAGCCTCTGCCTGGATCACATGGAACGGCCTGGTGATTGCTTCTCACACCATGCGCACCAGGCCCTGAAGGACCGGTACCGAGAAGTAGGAGAGTACTCATGTGTGTGGGAGCCACTTTGTTCCCTAGAGTCACTCACCAATGCTGTCACCGAGAACGATTCCATTGTGCTACAGGATGTGCGTATTTTCTGGGACACAAATCGGACATCACAAGGACAGCTGCAGGGCACCTTTCAACTGGAGAATGCTTTCCTTCAGGAGAAATGCATCAATGTCCACTTTGGCTGTTGCTACCTCTGCATTCGGCTTGAGGGGCTCCAAGTACCCCTGGCCAACTTACCCCCTGGGCCCAGCTGCCTTGGCCCTCTCTTGAGCATTGACCCTGAAACATATACTTGGGTTGCCCACGGGTTGACTGGTAACTGGGACCATGGGCTAGCTGATGATTGGGACCAGGAGAATGTGGATGATCGGCAGGAGGCTCCCAGGCAGGTGCATTTCTTCATCCATCACATGGCCATGGAGAAGGTTCCAGAAGAAGTGCTGAAACCCAGTGCTCGTTTCACTGTGGAGGTCTTGTCCAAGCAGCTTCCTGACCTGTAAGTGGCTTCTGCTGTCCAAGTCCAGTGCCAGGACCTCCTGGGCTCCCCTCTCCTGGAAAGGCATGGCCTCATCCCAAGGAGAGAGTCCTACTGATTTTTTTCTGGTATCTCTACTCATCCCCAGCCGCAAGGAGGAAGCTGTGCGTCGGCTGAAAAACGCATCCCAACTGGTCATCAGTATCGCCCTGGGCCTGCCCATTCCTGAGCCCTACCACCAGCCTCACCAGCGCCCCTTCCACAGGAGTAGGTCTGCCTGTTATCTCCCCTCCCTCAATTTAAGGCATGGTGCTCAGGGACCCTTGGATCCTGTCCCCTCAGTACCTACCAGCAGGTTCCTGGAAAGGCAAAACAGACCCATGGAAAGTCATAGCAGGTTCCTGGAAAGACCAACTTATAACCTCCCTGGAGGATACCATAAGCTGAACTCGAGTCAGAACACGGCCATAAGGAGGGCCCTGGAGAAGCAATTTACAGTCATCCAGGGTCCACCAGGTGAGGCCCATTTACAGGGACTGGGGATGTCCTGAGCAGGCATTTGTGGTCACAGGGACTCACACTGCCCCTTGTCCACAGGTACAGGCAAGACCATAGTAGGCCTCCATATCATATACTGGTTCCACAGATTCAACCAGGAACAGATGTCAACCAGCAGCAGCTCTAGTGGAGAGGAACAGCTGGGGGGTCCATGTATCTTGTACTGTGGCCCTTCCAACAAGTCGGTGGACGTCCTGGGAGGTGTGCTGGGGATGATTATGGGACGGCCAGAGGGTGCTGGGCACCAAGGGATGGCCTCTCATATCCTCAATTTGCCCTAGAAATGCTCCTGAGTTGGAGGAAGGAGCTGAAGCCCCTGCGTGTATATGGAGAGCAGGCAGAGGCCACTGAGTTCCCACTGCCAGGAGTGAGCAGCAGAAGCCTACTCAGCAAGACCTCTCAGGAGGGGAAGCCAAACAAGAAACTCAGGTACAGCCTGTCTCTGGTGGGATGGGGCCCTACAGTAGATAGGGATTCATGAAGGTTCTGCCCCCACCCCCAGGACCATTACCCTTCACCACCGGATCCGCCAGCCTACCAATCCATATGCAACTGAGATCAAGAAATTTGATGTCCAGCTTCGGGAAGGGAAAATACTCTCAAGGGAGGATCTTGTGGTGTAAGCAATGGGATGGGAGGTAGAGCTTCCCACTGGCAAGTGCGGCAGGCTGACAACTAGTAACTCACGCAGGTACAAGAGGGTCTTGGGGAAGGCGCGCAAATACGAGCTCAACCGGCATTCGGTCATCCTGTGCACATGCTCCTGTGCAGCTTCGGGCAGCCTGAAAATCTTAGATGTTCAACAGATCCTTATTGATGAGGCAGGCATGGCCACAGAGCCAGAAACCCTTATTCCCCTGGTGTGCTTCTCACAGACTAAGAAGGTAAGGCTGACAGTGAGCCTGTACTCCCTGGGGTCCTGGGATCTCTGGAGGCAGCCTGTGCTGTGGTGCCAGGGGTATGATAGGTGACATTGACGGCCAAGAGGTTGGGATGTCTCTGGGTCTCAGGGCCACAAAGTTACCTCTACTTGTGCCTCTAGGTGGTCCTGCTTGGGGACCACAAGCAGCTTCGGCCTGTGGTCAAGAATGAGCAGCTACGAAATCTGGGGATGGACCGGTCTCTCTTTGAGAGGTACCACAAGGATGCCATCATGCTGGACACACAGTACCGCATGCACAAGGCCATCTGTTCCTTTCCTTCCATGGAGTTCTATGAGAGGAAGCTGAAGACCTATGCTTACCTGAAGCGTCCACCTAGCATCCTAGGTCATGCTGGCAAGAAGAGCTGCTCTGTTATCTTTGGGTATGTGCAGGGCCATGAGCAAAGGCTGCTGGTGTCCACAGAGGATGGGAATGAGAATTCCAAGGCCAATCTGGAGGAGGTAGCAGAGGTGGTAAGTGTCGAGAGATTCTCCTTGGTGCCTGGTGGTTCAGTGAAGGTTTCCAAGAGGAGGGAATGGGGCCAGGGGTGAGCTTCAGTAGTTGTGGGGGGGAGACTGGGATCAAGTGAGACCCCTATGCTCAGGACAGAGGAGTGACTGGAGTGCAACTCCACTTGGCCCGTCTCATCTTCTCAGGTCCGCATCACCAAGCAATTGACCCTGGACCGGACAGTGGATCCTAAGGACATCGGCATCCTTACACCTTACAATGCACAGGCTGCAGAGATCAACAAAGGCCTCATGCGGGCTGGGATTATTGGAGTTACTGTGACTTCTATCACCAAGAGCCAGGGTGAGGCTGGCTCTGGGTGGGGGTGGGAAGGGGGTGCCATAGGCATGGAGAAGACCTGTGAACTTACCCCCACCTCAGGGAGTGAGTGGCGCTATGTCCTGGTGAGCACAGTCCGCACATGCCTCAAGAGTGATGTGGATCAGCGGCCAACCAAAAGCTGGATCAAGAAGTTTCTAGGTTTTGTTGTGGACCCCAATCAAGTGAATGTGGCCATCACTCGGGCCCAAGAGGGACTGTGTCTCATTGGTGAGGGTTCAAAGTTCCTGGAGAGGACTGGGATGAGGTAGTACTAAGCATGTTCAGGGTGAAGTTGAGAGCTACTTTCTTTGACTCTCCCTGCAGGAGACCATGTACTGCTGCGCTGCTGCCCACTCTGGCGTCGTCTCCTGAACTTCTGTGAGGCCCAAAATAGTCTTGTACCAGCTGAGAAGGTGCTGGTCCAGAGGAAGTCTGCGGTATCTTCCTAAAGAGTTCCTACCTGCCCAGCCTCTGACGTGCCAGTGGGTGAAGATATGTCCCTCACTCCGTGTTGAGGAACTGGGCATACAGCAGATTGCCATGGCTCTGGTGGTCACAGATGAACATCAGCCCACCACCTCTGCTGTCAGCTTGGGCAGTGGCTGTGATCCTCCAGCAGTGACAGTCTTGTGGGCGGTAGCCTCTTCCTGAGCCAGAAATAGGCCTACTGATGACCTTCCTGTTTATGCCTGGACTTGAGTAGAAGGGAAAGAGCTGGAGTTAGGCCCCTTTGATCCCAACTGTGCTGTTCTTCCTGGGGCAGTTCGAATCAGGGAAGCTCTTAGTGACTACAAGGAACCCTGGGAAATGCCTCTACTTTGTTATTGGGCAGTTTCAAACAGAACAAGAACCCCTCTGAGGCTGTACTTTGACCTTAAGACCCATCTATGTTTGTACTGGGCACGTTTATGTATTTGCCTTATTTTCTAGTTTTAATAACCTAAAGTCAGTGTCTCTTTGGGCAGGCAAAGAGGCATCCCTGGAGGAGAGAGACTTTTTATCTTTTCTCACTACCTTGTGTCTGGCAAGGCTGCCTGCTGGGGCAGGGAAAGCCAAATACCCTCTCTAGCCCTGCCTCCTGGGATGTGAAGAGTAGCCCTTTGGACAGGGAGCTGTGCCCCAGGACTATTGAGCCTGTGCTTCTACACCAAACTTTCATGCCTTATGACAGCCTGCCTGGAACCATGCTTCTCTGCAGGGCTGAGTGGGTGAACTCTCTCTCTCCATGCCTTCCTCTTATGTTTCCACTTCCAGGCAGCACCAAAGCTGGGCCCAGCTTCCTCCTCATTAGTGTTCTCTCTTCTAAAGTCAAAGATGCTACAAGTGAGCTGTCTGTATTAAGAGGGGTATGTTCTCTGTGTCCTGGCTAAATGGCCTCCTGTGAAGAGTATCTGATATAGTTTTTACAAATCATTTCTACATTCCAATTTTTGTAACTTTTCTCATGTTATATAACTGGATAGTTTTATTATAAAAACTGCTCTGAAAGCTCTTCTTCCTTCTTGGTACTTTCTGGGGTATACAGAACTGGCCTTCATCTTGCAGCCATTGAGGCTGTCAAAAAGCATACAAGAGCTGAGTATAGAACCTGTTAGAATGGAGAAAGGGGCCGGGCGTGGTGGCACACGCCTTTAATCCTAGCACTTAGGAGGCAGAGGCAGGCGGATCTTCATGAGTTCAAAGCCAGCCTGGTCTACAGAGTGAGTTCCAGGACAGCTGGGGCTACAGGGAGACCCTGTCTCGAAAAAAAAAAAAAAAAAAAAAAAAATGGAGAAAGGGGGTGGTGGTACCCCATCTTATGGTTGAGACCATGGCTACACAGTCACAGGAAGCTAGAGGGTGACTTAGCACAAGTGGGCCAGAGCTAGATAGCCAGGTCTGGTGTCGTAGGCCCAGCAGACTGCACTCAGTCCCCAGGTTGGGCCGACTCCAAAGCAGCCTGTGAGGCAGGGCTAAAGTCCTCATGGCTGTGGCCTCAATGACATCTTATCTGGTCTGAAGTTGTCTCCTAGTGCCTTTGGCCCCACATCCCCCTCCAAGTCAACTTGAGGCATGGATTGATTTGTCTTTGACTTGTGGATAAACTTTCCTAACATAGCTGACATGGCAGGCCCAGAAGGAACAGATGGCCTGTGTCTTGGGGGTGGAGACTGGGTACTGGTCATTCCCACCCCCAAAATGAGAGGAGGCCTGGAATAGGGGCTGGCTAAGGGAAGTATGTGGGTCTGGTGGTCTGACATGCCAGCTAGGGGATTAACTGGGACCTGGAGACTCCCATTTCCCACAGTGACCCAGCCTTGTACCCTATCGGGCCCAGAGAGGCACAGCCAGCACTATAGGGAGTTAGTAGAGACACTTGTTAAGGAAGAGAGGTCCATGGGGCCTGTGTGTCCTAGAGCACTGCTTAAAAAGCAATTCAAGAGCAGCAATAAATATGTACTAGAGTTTAGGGATATTTCCCAAGATAACCATGATAGGGACAAAGGGTCTCTCCTCCCAACAAGGGAGGGTTTCCCAGAGGAAGAGGCCTTGAACTGGTGGGAAGCAGAGGCTGTACTTACATCTGGGAGTGAGGAATACTTTTAAGTTGGTGTTGGAGCTCAAAAAGAGAAAAAGCGGGGGCTGGAGGGATGGCCTAGTGGTTAAGAGCACCGACCGCTCTTGCAAAGGACCTGGGTTCTATTCCCAGCACCCACATGGCGGCTGAGAACCATGGGTAACTCCAATTCCAGGAGAACTCCAGTTCCAGGGGAATCCGACACCCTCTTCTGACCTCCATGGCATGGCACGACACGGGTGCCCAAACCTACATGCAGACAGTACATTCATACACATATGAAAATAAATAAAATTTAAAAAAAAAAGAGAAAAAACCCAGTTCCATGCAAAGCGTGGTCAAGGTAGGGTAGTGGGCTTTGGGAAGTGGTTGGCACTGATGGGGTGTGTGTGGGTGGGGGAGTAGCATAACCAGTGCCCCAGCACCAAAGGTCTATAGTGCTGGCTGTGCCTCTCTGGGCCCGATAGGGTACAAGGCTGGGTCACTGTGGGAAATGGGAGTCTCCAGGTCCCAGTTAATCCCCTAGCTGGCAAGTCAGACCACCAGACCCACATACTTCCCTTAGCCAGCCCCTATTCCAGGCCTCCTCTCATTTTGGGGGTGGGAATGACCAGTACCCAGTCTCCACCCCCAAGACACAGGCCATTTTGGGTTCACCTGGACCCCTAGAATGGCTTTATCCCACGGGACATACAGAAACAAGTTGCCCATGACCACAATACCAAAGAAAGTGCCAGTCCTGAATGACTTGCAGGAACCATGGGTAGGCCAGTGGCTGGTAGTACCTGGAAAGGAGCCACCACCTAGGGTAGTCCCCAGTTGGCAAAGTATACCTCTAGTCTGGGAGCTGGGGCCTTATGATTACCTCCATCCAGTCAGAAAACCATTTCAGGTCATTTCAGGGTGATTACCACAGTAGGGAGGAAGCTGGGCTTGAGATCTGCTGGGTTAGTCTGAACTCATTCACATTACCAGTTCTGCTATTTGGCCTGGGGTACAAGGTGCTGTCTCTGTAGACCTGGAAGTGACCAACCCTGCATCTATTGTGTTAAGGACATTCTGCTGGTTGCATTGTATGTACATGTATGTGTGTCTATGATGTGTGACCAGGCCGGAAGACTCTAATGCCCTGGACAACAGTGAAGAGCCTGGTCAGTTGTGTGGGCTGAATACATTGCAAAGGCGGTCATGCCATGGAAGCTAGGTACCAATGAGTATCTTGGGGAGGTTCCTGGCCAAGCTTCTAGGCTGGGACCCTCACCCACCTTGGGGTACCCACGAACTTCAGCTTTTCTTGGGGAGAATGTAAGGTTTTATTTATTTTTGTCATTTCAAGACAGGGTCTCCCTGTAGCTCCAGCTGTCCTGGAACTGTGTACACCAAGCTGGCCTTGAACTCACAAAGATTCGCCTACCTCTGCCTCCCAAGTGCTAGGATTAAAGGCGTGCACCACCACTCCTGGCTTGTAAGACTTTTTTTTTAAATTTTTTTAAAAATTTTATTTATTTCTGTATGTATATCAATGTACTGTCTGCATGCAGGTCTGTGCACCCGTGTCGTGCAATGCCGCGGAGGTCAGAAGAGGGTCTCAGATTCCCCTGGAACTGGAGTTCCCCTGGAATTGGAGATTCAGATGGTTCTTGGCCGCCATGTGGGTGCTGGGGATTGAACCCGGGTCCTCTGTAAGAGCGGTCGGCGCTCTTAACCGCTAGGCCATCTCTCCAGCCCCAAGACTTTATTTTAAAAAAACAAAATGTCATTTGGTCCTGGGCATTCTGGCTCCAAGGCAGCTATGATGATAGTACCAAGGTTATGATACAGGACCCCAAGTATCATTGCCTTAGGGAACCCCCAGCCTAGGAGGTAAGTAAAGAGAGCTGGTTCTGGCTGTGGGGATAGGGTGCTGGGGCTGAAGGGACTAAGCTCTCTCAGAGCAGCTCTCATTATTAGAGGTGACAGCCAGGTGTCAGTGGCCAGCACTTTCTGTTCTAGTGGCCAGCTGTCCTGGAAGGTCCAGCCTGGGGCTCCCCTGGAAAAAACAGAAGGGCACAGGGGTCCTGGTATTTGTGGGTTGCTGGACCATGAGGGAAACACTCACACGGCTGCTCTTGCCTTAAGGCCTAAGTAGGTCTGTGTCTTTAATTTGGTGTGTGTATACTCTTTATTAGTGGATAAATATTAGAAAATCATCTCTCAGACGGTATGATCAGGGGCGGGCTAGGCTTGCCCAGACAACTGGGAGCAGGTCCTTCGGGAGGCCCTGGTGTGGTCTGCAGGGTGAGGCTGTCCCGCCAGGGCTCATACACCAGGGTGTAACTCTCTGCTCTCTTGATAGTGAACTTGTAGGTGCAGTTGGGCAACAGGTTATGGACGTCAAAGGTGTAGGCGGCCACAGGGACAATGCCACACAGTGTACACTCCTGTTGTGTGCGCGGCTCCAGCAGCTTGAAGCGCAGCTCATACTGCTCTGGTGCTGCTGGCTGGTTGGTAACAAACCAGCGCAGGCTGACCCAGTCCTGATAGGCAACTGACTCCTTCCGGTCGAACATAACTGGCATCTTAGTGCTCAGCATAAGTCGGATGTGTGGGATTTTGGTGGCTCCAATGTCAGACACCAAGCGGTGCTTGACATGCAGGTGCCCTGGCACCATCATGGCCAGGAAGTTGTCCATGACTACTGACAAGTCTGCCAACTGCTGCTCCACAAGCCCCCAGCCAGCCAGGAAGGGCTGTGGGTCAGGTGCCTCAAGAAGGGCATCTAGTGCTGCCCGGCCCTGGTCCAGCTTCTCCATCAGGTCTCCAAGCAGCAGGAGCTGGATCTTGGTCTGTGCTGTGCCTACCTTCTTCATGCGCTGGAACTTCCAGGGGTCAATGAGCTGGAACATGGTGTTAGGCAACACCAGTGGGTTCTGGTCACCCAGGGCCAGGTGTTTAGGAAGGATCTCAATGTAGTAGGAGCACTTCTTGAGTAGCTGCATGTGGGCATGGTGGCATTTGAGCAGCTGGGGGCTCAGGTCTGTGGTAAGGAACTCACGCAGTACGTTGCGGCGCTCCGTGTAGGTCCTCCAAACCTCTGGCTCCAGCAGCTGCTGGTCCTCCGCCTCCTCTACCTCCTCAGAGTCCAGGAAGGACTGTGGACTGTTCAGCTTCATCTTCCTGTCACCTGTCGCCTGGAAATTCATTGTCTGGGAGCTGAGGGTGATGACTGGGCATGAGCTGTGACAGTAAGACTGGTCCTGCTCCCAGACTAGGCCTTCTTCCCCACACCCACCTCTGACCCATAATGGCCTTTGCCGTCTCTTGGGGCACAGCTTTCTGAGAAGACTGCTTAGAGGACCAGACAGGCAGCCTGGGTACTAGACAAAAGTAGTTGTTGAGGGACATGAAATCTCTCCAAAGGGGCCAAAAGTCCTCTGTGGTGACGAGATGGCATAGCTAAGAGGGTGGGCTACAGGGCCAGAATGACCAAAGGAGAAGCCCTGGGCTGTTGGCCAGTTGTGTGACCTGTCCTGGGTGGTGAATGGTGCCGGTGGGGCCTCAAGAGGATTCAGGGTGAGCCTGAGCACTAAAGGGCCACCTTTGGGCACTGGTGGACTATCCAAGGCTCCTGGCACTACAGAGTTACACCTCAGCATCCCTGTAGTGCTTGAGGACAAGGTTAACCAAACACAGGACACAGAAGGGGCTTCTTCATCGCCCTCACATGGGAACCCTGTGTACTTGGATGCATCACTGACCCCACAGGAAAAGCCCATGAAAGGGGCAGATTCCATACCACCATTCACAGATGGGAGTCTGAGGCTAAAGGCTTGGTAGCTTGGTCTTTCATGATCACTTTTGATTTTGACAAGGCTCTGTTGCTCGGGCTCGCCCACAAATCCTACACTCAAACTCATCTCAGCCTCCTGAGTAGGTGGGACTTTAGGAGCGTGCCACTGTGTTCAGCTTATTCCAAGGCTGGAATCATTGACCCCAGAGTCTGCCCTTCTGTCTTGATCCCCAAATCTGGAAGTCTGTGGAGAGGCAGGTGTGCCATGAGGCCCAGCAGCAGAGTTCCTTGGAGAGGGGGCCAACACCCTGTCTGCTGTCCCTTGGTACCTGATGACTCTGTGGAGGGCCAATGCTTCACTTGGGGATCTAAGATTGTGGAAACTGGGGTTGGATGAATGACAAACAGAATGGAGAGACTGAGTGACTTGCTCAAGGACACACGGGTCCCTGGTAAGGTTGTGACACAAGTTGGCCTCAAACCTCCCCCCCAACCCGACCCTCGCAAAGACCAACCCAAGTTGACTTATCTGGGGCCAGAGGGCTAGATAAAGCACTGTATTAACAGCAGAGAATGGTGGCTGAGTGCAAGCCCCCAGGACCGGGATCCCAAGACTGACCCAACATGGCCCCTCCCAGCTAGGAAGCGCCATGGAACTCTACAGAACACATTTCCACCACCTTGGCTATCCCAACTGCGCCGCCTTGGAGACTACCCACCACCAGCCCCTCTACCTACCACTCCTCTTCCGGATTGCCTCTGAGAGCCCCAGCCCTTCTCTACAAGTGCCTGGCCGCCCGCCTCCCTCACGGAGCAGAGCCAGAACCGCGCTGCACTGGTCCCAGGTCGGCGCTCCTCCCACTTCTGGGCGGCACGTTGCCATGGGAACCGTGGGCCCTTGTGACGCTGCACAAGTCTAGCGGGAGTCCCCTTGACGAGGGCTGGGTCCAAGGCCTCATCAACTCAAAGAAAGCTCAGCATCTGCCCGCCCCACCAGCAATGGAACTGTGTCCCGTAGGTGCCAAAGGGGTGCGAGGAAAGGACACCTGCTTGATGTCCCAACACAAGAGGCGCCCTGTAGATCTCAAAGGAGATAGAGAAAGGAGGTGACTGGGAACAGGTGGATGGGGTCACCGTAGCACTCAGCCAGCAAGGTGAGGGATGCTGGCTTGCTGGTTTTTCCAGGGCTGCGGACTCTCATGTTCCTCCCCCACTGGTCTGGATAAATGGGGTCTCCACAACTACAGGGATCCTTAAAGCAGTTTCCCAGGTACTCAACCACCCCCATATTCCAGGCCCTGAACTCCTAGGATCACTATCACAGTGTCCCCCCTCATCTACAAACCAGCTTGGGGTCTCAGACACCCCAAAGCTGCTGCCTCCTCTCTGGTCTACCCAGTGGGAACCTTGCCAGAATAGGGTTGCCACTCAGCTGCTGCCAATTAAGTACCTAACCAGGGCTTCCAGTCCTCTCACTGTCACCTGACATGCTGCAGGGTATCTTTCCTGGCAGGCGACCTGTAGCAGATGCAGGCCTGATAGTGGAGGTGCAGGAGAAGGGACTGTACTCATTGAGGCTCTACCTATGGTGGCTGTTATTCTGGGGGGCATCTGAGGGACAGGATCCAGGTTATTTGGAGAAAGGGATATCATTTGAAAATCCACAGTGCTCCAGGCCAGCTGGGGCTACAGGAAGACCCTGTCTCAAAAAGACAAAAAAACCCCAAAAGTCCAGAAGTCCAGAGGGGAAGGTGGACCCTGGTGGTGGGAGGGGATAAAGAGCAACAGGAAGAAAACCATTTCCTGAGGCATTCCTTAGAGGAAGGAGGAGGTCCAGGCCAACTCCCTATTCTGGAGCAGGGCTTGTTTGACCTGGGCTCTGCAGGCCCTTGGTCCCACCCAACCTTTTATTCCATTCCTAATTTTCCATTTATCTTTTAATTAAACTTTTCATTTTGAGGCATACAGAGTCACACACAGTTTTAGAGTTTTCTTTTGTTTTGTTTTGTTTTAAGGCAGGGTCTCATTATATAGCCCTGACTGACCTGGAACTGGCTATACAGACCAGGCTGGCATGGAGCTCACAGAGATCTGCCTGTCTCTGCATCCCAAGTGCTGGCATACACCATCATACCTGACATACATGCACTTTTTCTTGGGCATACGCCACCATACCTGACATACATGCACTTTTTTTTTTCTCTTCTTTTCGAGACAGGGTCTCCCTGTCAACTCCCCAGATAGCCTCAGCTGTCCTGGAACTCACTCTGTAGACCAGGCTGGCCTTGAACTCACAAAGATCCGCCTGCCTCTGCCTCCCGAGTGCTAGGATTAAAGGCATGCACCACCATGCCAGGCTGAAATACACACACTTATAAGGAGTCGTCCTATATGCCCTTAATCCATGTTCTCAGATAGGTATTCTCAGAAAGCTGTAGCATTCAAGATCACACTAAGACATAGGGCAGGTCTGTGGCCATGTAGATACCTTGTGGTACCCATCAGGGCCAACACACCTCCAAGTCATCCCCCTTAAACCCCTGCAAACATTAGTTCTATGCTTGTGACATTTCAGGATTGTTTTGTGAATGGAACCACACATATATAGTTTTGGAGACTGGCTTCTCAGGCCCTATATAATTCCCCTAGGCGTACAGGTTACTCCATGGTATGGGCCACTTAGTTATCTCTCTAACCCTAAGTTCCTTGGGTATGACCTCCAGACACATGAACCCAGAGGCCCTGTGGTGAGCTTTAGCCTGAGACTCAGGAAAGCTGTTCCTCTCCCTAGCTCACCTGGGCTACGTCCCCTGGTACTGCTGGGGAAACTGAGTAACAGAGAGGTTTAGCACTGTATCCAAGATCAAAAGGCCAGGAACTTTTAATGGAGCTTGAACTCAGGTTATCTGACCACACTCAAGTCAGTCTCTCCCAAGACCACCCCGCTCACTCTGCCCCATACTCATCATTGCTTTTGTGGTTAGAAGCCAGTCAGGTGAAGTAAACCAATGGGGGGTGGGGGACAGAGTCAGGGGAAAGGGTTGCCATCACAGCTGCCCTGTTGGTCCTGCTGTACAAAATGGGTTAGATAAGGAAGGGAAGAGTGGGAGTGGGAGTGGATCTCCAGGAGGAGAAAACAGGGAGTGGGCTTGTGGGAGCTCAGATTGCCTGTGCCCTCACCTGGCATGTGTGTCCTGTACAAAGCAACAGTGCTTGGAGAGGGAAGGCATGGTGAGTAGAGGGAGGTAATACAGCAAGGGTGGGAGAATGACAAGAGCTTCCTTGGGCAGAGGACTGGCAGGGGACACACAGGCCTGAGGAAATCTGCATGCCTAGGACTGAGGATGAGGCTTAGTCTGGAGTTAGTTTGGTACCAGGGCATAGGGTGCAAGTTTGGGGTGAAGTGTATGGTCAGGATGGGAGTTAAGGTAGGGTTGAGGGAGTGGAGGGGGTACCAGGTTTGGGTAGCAATGTTTCCTCCATCTTGTCCGAAGTCAACTTGCCCAGGAATTCCCTGGCTTTATCTGTAAAGACTTTTGAAGCCTCTGTCCCTCTGAAGCTGTGGGGGGAGGGCGAGGGGGAACTGGACCCTAGGGCTTAGACTATCTTGGCCACTGGGAAATAGATGAGAATTCTTTTTTATTTTAATTAATTAATTAATTAATTAATTTGGTCTTTTTCAAGACAGGGTCTCCCTGTAGCCCCAGACCAGGCTGGCCTTGAACTCACAAAGATCCACCTGCCTCTGCCTCCCAAGCGCTAGGATTAAAGGCTTCTGCCACCACGCCTGGCTTTATTTTTTTATTTTATGTGTGTGAGTGTAATGGTTGCATGTAGGTAGGTACACCTGTTTTGCGTAGTGCCTGCAGAGGTCAGAAGAGGGAGTCAGAGCCTCTGGAACTGGAGTTACAGATGGTTGTTAGCTGCCATGTGGGTGCTGGGAATCAAATCCGAGTCCTCTACAAGAGCAGTCAGTGGTCTTAACCACTTAGCCATCTGTCCAGCCCTACAGATGGGAATTCTTTGAGATCTGGATCCCACAGGTTTTTTTTTTTTGTTTTTTTTTGGTCTTTTAGAGACAGGGTCTCCCTGTAGCCCCAGCTGTCCTGGAACTCACTCTGTAGACCAGGCTGGCCTTGAACTCACAAAGATCCGCCTGCCTCTGCCTCCCAAGTGCTAGGATTAAAGGCATGCGCCACCTCGCCCGGCAGATCCCACAGGTTTTTAACCCTGCTCTGATCTTGGGGCAGGAGGGACAGAGCTCTGTTCCTCATCTATAGGAGGGAGAAGACACGTCTAGTTGGGGGTTTCTGACAGCAGTTCTCAGTCTCCTGTCTCCCTTAAGCTGATAGAGGACCTGGAGTTCAGGGTTTGGGGCTGGGCCATTGGACAGAGCAGAATCCTCCTCTCTTGACCACCAGCCTGTCTCTGGGCTCCAGATACCCATGGAATGTGCTGAGTCCCAGAGACTTTAAGGGCAAGGGAGTATCCTGAAGGAATCTGCACTAGATGTCCTGTTCCTGACCTTACTAAGGTCAGTTCAGAGGGGGCCTCTCACAGCCAGAGGGGGCCTCCTTGTGGCTTCACAGGCTGGAGATAGGAAACTTGGTTTCTTACCAGGGAGGCACATTATTGATGTTAAGCACTTAAGAACTTTGGGGTGCAAAATCCCTGATAATACTTAGCAGGGTAGGTGGAGGCAAATTCTGTGCAAGGTGAGTAGGTGTGGGCATCAGGGCCCCCTCAGGTATTCCCCTAAATTTGTATTTGTAATTGCCTTTTCCAACAGGCTGCATCTCCATGGAATAGAGCTTGGATCCCAGGGTTCCTGTCCCTTCTAAGCTCAAGCCCAGCACTGGGACTCAGATACCTGTGATGCTGGAAGGACAGAGCCAGTGAGCTCATGGCTATCTCTGCTACATCAGAACTCACAAATTGCCCCAGATGCTTCAGAGAGAAGGCTGTCCATTTCTCTACGGCAGAGAGCAAAGAAGAAAGTGTCACACATGTTTGAAATATAGGCTGTGTAGCCAGGCGTGGTGGCGCACGCCTTTAATCCTAGCACTTGGGAGGCAGAGGCAGGCGGATCTTTGTGAGTTCAAAGCCAGCCTGGTCTACAGAGTGAGTTCCAGGACAGCTGGTGCTACCCTGTCTCGAAAAGACCAAAAAAAAAAAAAAAA
>VZQC01011685.1:379188-395729 GCA_009823505.1 Rhizomys pruinosus
AAATAAAAATTAAAAAAAAAAAAAAAAAAAAGAAGCAGTGGGACCTGGTCACTCTGGGATCCAGATCAATCTGGCTGCAGCTTGAGGACAGGGTGGTTATAGGAGCCATGGAGGCCAGGCCAAAGGAGTATGCTGACATCAGTGTCTGTCAGGGGAGGGAGAGTGGAGTTTGAGCTGAGTCTTAGCCATGCCTTCGCCTGCATCTCTGACCTCTCAGTCCAGCTGGGGAGGTTGAAGGGAGGAGCCTGGAGCTGGAAGCTGGCTGCTTTGGGATCCCTGTTTTGCCAGATTCCAAGCAGCAGAGTAGAACCAAGGGCTTATGTGGCATAAGATGATGACATTCTGGGACCGGGGTGGGGGTGGGGGTGGTGCTATCATGAATCTAGGATGGCATGGGACCTGGGGAGAAGGTCTATCCTAGGATCGATCGTAGCCAGATCATGGAAGCAGGTTTGTCCGGGGCCTGGCGCATTCCTGGGCATCTAGTCAGCTTCAGCTGAGCAGGTTTGGCCCTTCTGGCCTCTGGGAGAGGCCAGGGACTTTTGAGCTCCCTGGTATAACAGAGAGCCACCCACAGGTCTCACCCAGAAAGGCATGGCTGTTCAGGACACAGCCTGGAACCCAGAGGCTCAAGATGAGGGATCTGAAGCAGAGAGGGGAGGCAGGCTACCCTGGAGCCCTTAAGACTGGCCTGCCCGAGGCCCAGCTACAACCCCTTGAGGTCCTGCCCTCCACCTCCACTAGTACCATCCTTTAGCCTTCTCTGATTTTCCCTTCCCTATACCTTGTTGGGAATTGAGTTGGGCTGGCCAGGTACTTGTGAACCTGCTACATAATGCATGTTCCTGCCCTTGATTCAATAGGAAGCCGGCAGATAGTGCGATTTCTCTTTTCAATAAAACGATTTAGGACCTGAGACTATTGCTCATTGATAGAATCTTTGTCTAGCATGCATGTAGCCCAAGATTTGATCCTTACCATTCAGGAGCAGCAGCACCACCACACCCTGCCCCCTGCCCCCCCAAAAAGGGAAAAAATTCAAATGAGTAGATTATACTACTATTTTTTTATTTTATTATTAAATGTGTGTGTGTTGCCTGCATGTATGTAAGTGCACCACAGGTCTCAATGATGCCTTTGTAGGCCAGAAGCAGGCCTCGAATTGGAGTTACAAATGGTTGTTAGCTGCCATGTAGGTGCTGGGAGCCAAACCTGTGTCCTTTGAAGGAGCAGTAAGTATTCTTAACTGCTAAGCCACATCTTCAGCCCCCAAACATAGTTTAATATGAAATTATTTCCCAGTCAATTAGCCTTACAGATTGATCAACCTCCTCTCCCACCCCTCTTTGTGGCTATCCTCCAGACCCCTGAATGAGCTCCTTAGGGTGGACACAGGAAGACCAGCCAGGGTGGGGAAGGTGTTCAGGGTCACTATGGAAAGAGGGAGTCTCTGGAGTTTCAAGGTTCATCGGGCGGAGAGGGGGCTAGTAGGAAGGCTAGAGTAGTCACAAGCCTCAGGACAAGAAGCTTGAGAGTAAGGGTGGTAGAACTTCAGGGGCCCTGGCGGGGCTAATGCTTCCCAGTCTACTCATGGTCTTTGGCTGCCTCCTTGTGGCCTTACTTGGAAGGACATGACAGTGCCTGCTTCTTGAGTTGAAGTCTGTGAGCAATAGACATGCCCTATGGGCAATGGAGGAGGCAGCTGTCAGTGTGTGTGTATAAGGTCAACCCAGCCAGTGTGGGCAGAACCTTCCAGCTCTCTGCTTTGTTCCCTGTGTGCTCTAGCAACATGCCTACCATCTGTGCCACCTCCCTCTACTGTTCCCTCTCCTCTGGCTCCAAGACTCACACCCCAGAGACTGTGGGTCCAGCTGACACCTGTGTGCTCACCATCAACAGGCTACTACACCTAATTGTGATAGAGGTCTTGACAAGGGGTGACCCAGCTGGCAGATTTCCACTGGACACAAGTGTGAGCACACAGCATGCCCTGGTACTGGTGGACATAAAGACATAGGGACCAGAGGAGCCATTAGGATGAAGCCAGGATAGGCCATGCCCAGTGGGTGCCAGGAATGACTCCTTGCTCCCTACCATAAGGAAGTAGGTGTGACTAGCCTGTTGCGGGAAGCCCCGCCTGCCTCTCCCAGAGGCAGGTGTCCACAGCCAACTCACAGATGACTCTGCCACTGAGCCTGCCATGGTGTCTCGGGACGAGGCCTACCTACACCCTAAGTATGTGGGCCTCTGGGACTTCAAGGCCCGAACAGATGAGGAGCTGAGCTTCCAGGCAGGAGACCTCTTCCATGTGACCAGGAAGGAAGAGCAGTGGTGGTGGGCCACCCGGCTGGATGCAGCGGGTGGGGCCTTGGCTGAGGGTTACGTGCCCTACAACTACCTGGCTGAGAAGGAATCTGTGGAATCTGAGCCGTAAGTGGCCTTGGAGAGCTGGCACAGGGGGAAGGGTGCGTACTGAGCTAGACTAGGGAGACCAGGGGCTGTGAGAGCCCAGCTAGACTTCTAGCTGGTCCTAGTCTAGACCATCTTGGCTACAGAGGATACTGAAGGGATCCTCTCTGTGACACCTGGGGATGGGGTCATGACCACTTCCCAGCCATGGATGCTGCCCTGTGAGGACCCAGACAGGACAGAAGGGCCCAGGGTGGGTTTTTAGGAGCTGGCTGCCATTGACAATATCCTTGTGGGAGTCTGAGAGCCTTTGCGGGTGTGAAGTTTGTTCACTTTCCAAACAGCCAGAACCAGATGTACGACCTAGTTAACAGAGCCAGAAGGCTAATAGGGCACACCTATCACTTGTTGGGGGTGCATGGTCAGAGAAAACACAATGGTAGGTGTCCTCATGTCCCCTCAAGTACCCCAGGCCACTGTTCCTGACCACCCACATAGCTGTTCAGAGCCAGCTGAGGGCCCAGATCTATAGGCTGCTCTGGGCTAAGGCTATGAAGATCCCAACAGTTCTTGCTGCTTTTCTCCTGAGAGCCCCCAAACCCCAACTCCTCAACACCCACATTGAGCACTTATTGCATGTGGATGATTGTGAGTGAGCACACTGGGCGATAAGAAACAAGGCTAAGTGTTACCTGGGACTGTTCCAGAGATAGGCTCATGATGGGAACAAGGCAGGGTGGGTGGCACAGGTCAGAGGCTGAGAAGGGTTCATGGGGCTGACATAGCAGGAGCAAAGGCCCTGAGGCTCTGAGAACCCAGCACAAATTGAGGAGTGAAAAGGAGGCAAAGTGGTTGAAGAGGTGAGTGAAACAGATTTTCTAGATTCACAGGATCTCAGGGGGTAGGCTTCAAAGGCCTGTCTGGGGCTATGTTCTGATGGCTCTTAAGTCAGAGAGTCCACAGGTAGGGGTCACTTGGGGAAGTCCAAGGACCCCCATCAGTAATTCAGTTCAGGAATGCCTGTCACTTGTGGAGCCAGTGTGTGCAAATGCTTTAGGACGGGCGAGCATGTGCATGTGTGTATGATTGTACATGTATATTTATAAAGGTATGCTTCTTTGCATATGTGCATGCTTGTATAAACATGGGAATGTGAGTACATGGATGTGCAAATGTGTGTACACAAGTGCGCATTAATCAGTGCACTGTTAACACTTGTGCATTTGCATCAGTGCATGTCTGTGTGTGAGTGCAGATGTGAAAGTGGCCATGTGAGCATGTGTACATGTGCATACAAAGCACAAACAGGAGGCAGCACCCGAGAGCTACTGTCACACCCCTCACCCAACTGGCCCTGGGCCAGGGCTGGTGTCCCACATCAGAGGTTTGGGAGCATCCATGATGGGATTGCAGGCCTTTGGGGGAGGTATCTCACCTACAGATGGGTGCTGCCCATCCCCCTCTGGGCCACCAGGACCTTTCCTGGTGTGCAGAACCAGCCATTTAAGACTTTCAAGGTCCATGACAGGCAAAGAAGTCTCTGCAGGGTTGGGGCAGCAGTGCAGGGAGGCAGTTCAGTCAGGGTTGGGAAGGTGAGACATTGCCAAGCGTGGCTAAGATCCCAGGTAGGCAGGACAGTGGGGGGTCAGTTGAGAGGCAGGGTGGATGCAGGGCTGGGTTGGGGTTATCTAGACTGAGGCTTCCCTCTTGTTTGCAGATGGTTCTTTGGTCGTATCTCACGTTCAGAGGCCACACACAGACTGCAGGCTGAGGGCAACTCAACCGGGGCCTTCCTAATCAGAGTCAGCGAGAAGCCAGGAGCTGACTATGTCCTCTCAGGTACTGCTTCTCAGACTTTCTCTTTCTTTCACTTGGTCCAGGGCCTTCCTGCTGCTTGGTGACCTGCCTTGTCTCTGATTGTGAGGTCTGGACATATGGCTCTTCCACTGGAAGCCCTGGCCCTCCGTGTTGTCCAGTTGCACCACTCCCTACCCTGGCCTTTCTGGCAGAAAGACAGGAACTCCTCTCTAGGCAGGGGGTTTTTCCCATGGCTTCTGGCATCACCATGTGTCATGGAAGCCCTGGTCTCACAGGTGTCCCACCCTGTGTATGATCCTGCAACCCGGGAGTGCAGGGCACAGAAACAGCCTCAGCTTGTGACAGGAGAACCAGGTGGTCAAGTGGGGCAGGGCCCCGGGTGGGAGCAAGGAAGGGTGGGGTGGGAGACACGTTCCTACTCATGTTCCCCTGCCTGTATGTAACTACCCCACCCCAGTGCGGGATGCTCAGGCTGTTCGACACTACAGAATCTGGAGGCACGAGGCGGGCCAGCTGCACCTGAATGAGGCGGTGTCCTTCTCCAGCCTGCCTGAGCTTGTGGACTACCACAAAACCCAGAGCTTGTCTCATGGGCTGCGGCTGACTATGCCCTGCTGGAAGGTAAGCCACTGGTTCCTCTGTGACACAGCTGCTCAGGGTCTCGCAAGTGGAGGACAGTGCGGGGAGGGAGCGGAGAGGCTCAGTACCCCCCTTGGCTGTTGCTCTCTTACTGGTCTGCCAGAACTCAGTTGTACTTCTGCTAAGTCCTGCATCTGATAGGCCTGTGACAGGGTCACTCTGGCCATTGGCCTGAAGGGGAGTCACTGGCATTGGTGGATGAGGACAGTGGTATGTTTGTGTAGGAGACTCAGACTTTGCCAAGCCGCACATGGCCCAATTTAAGAATAAACAAAGTTCAGCTGGGCGTGGTGGAGCACGCCTTTAATCCTAGCACTTGGGAGGCAGAGGCAGGCAGATCTCTGTGAGTTCAAGGCCAGCCTGGTCTACAGAGTGAGTTCCAGGACAGCTGGGACTACAGGGAGACCCTGTCTCAAAAAGACCAAAAAAAAAAAAAAAAAAAAAAAAGAATAAACAAATTTCCTCATGTGAGGTTCAGAGCAAGCCCTTTCTGAAAACAAGGTGGGTGATCCAATCAGTGCCCTTTTATGCCCCTTCCTGTCTTTCCAGCATGAAACTGAGCCCTTGCCTCACTGGGCCAACTGGGAGAGGCCAAGAGAAGAGTTCACACTCTGTAGGAAGCTGGGGGCTGGCTACTTCGGGGAGGTCTTTGAAGGACTCTGGAAAGGCCAGGTCCGTGTGGCTGTGAAGGTGATCTCCAGAGGTGAGCAGGTTCAGGCCAGGCTCCACTTGCTCATGTGCCACTACCAACCAGTTCTGAGAGTGACACTTCCATCTTCACCCCACTGTGGGGATCCCACATACACCTACTGTAGCACAGAGTGGATTTCTTTCTGTTGTACCCATTTAAAATATTTTATCAATTTTTAGTTTATGTGCATGAGTGTATTGCTTGCCTGTAAGTAGGCACACCCATCCGTGTCATGCAATACCTGAGGAGGTCAGAAGTGGGCATTGGATCCCCTGGAACTGGAGTCATGGTTGGTTGTTAGCTGTTCCGTGGGTGCTGGGAATTGAAACTGGGTCCTCTTTAAGAGCATCCAGTGCTTGTAACTGCTGAGCCATCTCTCTAGCCCTTCAGTTGTATCCATTTTTATACAAAGAAGTTACTGGAAATTTGAAAGATTCACCTAAAATCCTAGCCTCGATGGTGGGTTTACCCCTCACACCTCAGAAGTTAGGTCAGTCAAGACCCTGGGAACATCCATCTGGAAAGCCGTGACTGGCAGTTGTGGATAGGAGGGGCAGATGGATACACCAGGCTTGGGGCACTAAGGCCTAAGTCATAGAAGCCTTGGTGTCACAGCTTGGGGGCTGGCCTTCGTTTGCCTAGGCTGCCCACATATCTGGAGCTGCTGCAGAGAGACTGGGCCTCCTGCTTGGGAAACAGGCTAAGGGCTGTACCCACCGAGGCTTCTGTCTCTTAGACAACCTCCTGCACCAGCACACATTCCAGTCAGAGATCCAGGCCATGAAGAAGCTGAGGCACAAGCACATTCTGGCACTGTATGCCGTGGCATCTGCAGGGGACCCTGTGTACATCATCACGGAGCTTATGCCCAAGGGGAGCCTACTGCAGTTACTGAGGGGTAAGTGGCAAGCCCCACCTTCCTTTCCCAGGAGTGAAAGTGACAGGCTTGCTGGAAGCAGCAGGAGAAACACACAAAGGAGCCAACAGAAATGAAGCCCATGAAAGACAGCCAGAAGCTCCCAGGTGAGCTTGTTGCTTTCTTAAGAATGACTTACGGGCTGAAGAGATGGCTCAGTAGTAAAGTGTTTGCTGCACCAGCATAAGGACCTGAGTCTGGATCCTAACAATCCACATAAGAAACCAGGCATGACATTGAGCACTGTTTTTTTTTTTTTTTTGTCGTCCTTTTGAGACAGAGTCTCCCCATAGCTCCAGCTGACCTGGAACTCACTATGTAGGCCCGGCTAGCCTTGAACTCACAGAGATCCAACTGCCTCTGTCTCCTGAGTATTGGGATTAATGGTGTGTACCACCATGCCCAGCAACCTCAGGCACTTGTAACTGCAGCACTGGGGGGAAGAGGAGTCCAGGGCAGAGATAGGCAGATCCCTGAAGTTTATGAGCTAGTTAGCTAAGCTAAATCCATGAGCTTCAGGTTCAACAAAAACACTGTTTCAAAAACTAAATGTGAATGGGACTGAAGAGATGGCTTGGCAGTTGAAAGCACTCAGTGTTCTTCCAAAGGACCTGGGTTAGATTTCCAGCACCTAATGGTGGCTAACAAGTCGATAACTCCAGTTCCAGGCATTTCCAGGGGATCTGATCATAGGTATGCAGTGCAGTTACATACATGCAGGCAAAACACACTCAAATGCATTAAAATAAAAATAAAGATAAAGCCGGGCGTGGTGGAGCACATCTTTAATCCTAGCACTTGGGAGGCAGAGGCAGGCAGATCTTTGTGAGTTCAAGGCCAGCCTGGTCTACAGAGCGAAGTCCAGGACAGCTGGGGCTACAGGGAGACCCTATCTCGAAAAAGACCAAAAAATAAATAAATAAATAAAGATAAAAAGATTTCATTATCAACAGATGTTTACAGCTGGTTTATTAGAGGATATTGACTGATTACAGAATGACATACATTAGGAATATATCAATTTATTGATTTCATATTTTTTCTTAGTCTTTTGATTTTATATTGCTCTAAAATATGCATACATACCCTCCACCCATATACCAAAAATTCCAAAGTCTGAAAATAAATGGTAGGTTAATTCTAGAATCTATTAAGGGAAGATAAAAAGATTTTTAAAAATTAAAAGTGAAGCACAATTGAGGACAGACATTGAAGACCTCTGACCACTCCTCACATTCACACATGTCTACAGTAATGAGTAAACACACTACACCACATCCACACCTTCCCCAACATACATACAAATTACAAAAGAGGGTGAGCATATGACTCAGTGGGTAAAGTACTTGCTATGCAAGTATGAGGACCTGAGTTTGGATCTTCAGAACCCATGTAAAGCCAGGAATGGTAACACACATCTGTTATCCCAAGGCTTCTACAGTGAGATGGAAGGCAATGGGAGATCCTTAAAAACTCTCAGGACATGGGGCTGGAGAGATGGCCTAGCGGTTAAGAGCGCCGACCGTTCTTACAGAGGACCTGGGTTCAATCCCCAGCACCCACATGGCGGCCGAGAGCTGTCTGAAACTCCAATTCCAGGAGAACTCCAGTTCCAGGGGAATCCGAGACCCTCTTCTGACCTCCGCGGCATTGCACGACACGGGTGCACAAACCTGCATGCAGACAGTCCATTGATACACATACCGAAATAAATAAAATTAAAAAAAAAATTAAAAAAAAACTCTCAGGACAGCTAGCTTTGCATATGCAGCTCAGCAGCAGACAACAAAAAGACCCTGCCTCAAGCAAATTGAAGATGAAGACTGAGACCCGAGGTTGTCCTCTGACCTCCACACTTGCACTGTAGAATGTGTGTATTCTCACATATATACATAACAAACACACACGGAGAAAATTATAAAAAATAAACAAATGACTTAAAATATCATAAATTGGGGGCTGGAGAGATAGCCTAGCGGTTAAGAGCACCGACTGCTCTTGCAGAGGACCCGGGTTCGATCCCCAGCACCCACATGGCGGCTGAGAACCATCTGTGGCTCCAATTCCAGGAGATCTCCAGTTCCAGGGGAATCCGAGACCCACTTCTGACCTCCACGGCATTGCACGACACGGGTGCACAGACCTACATGCAGACAGTACATTCATACACGAACAAAAAATTAAAAAAAAATATCATAAATCTGTCAGGTATGTTGGGCCTTTAATCCCAGTACTCAAGAGGCAGAAGCAGGCAAATCTCTGTGAGTTCCAGGCCAGCCTGGTCTACTCTACATATTGATTTCCAGGCCAGCTTGGGCTATATAGTGAGACAAATCTGCCAACTGCTCATTATGAAATCTGAAGTTCAGATAAGCAAAGGGAAGAACAGCCACTCACAATTCCCACACCTCACTAATCCACCCTGTGCAGCCTGCTAGACCTACTTCAGCCCCTCAGCTTGTCTCTCTCCCCAGACCTGCTGCTGCTCTGTCACACTTACACACACTTAAACACAAACACATATAAGACACTGACATACACAAATACAGACATTTCATACATGGAATAGATACAGTCACTCAAAGTACACATAGACCCTGACTCCTTCACCAAAAGCAGACAATCTCCACTAGTTGAGACGCTATGCCACCTAACTTCAGAAAGTACCAGAAGAGGAAATGTAGCAATGTAGGAGAAACAACCACAACCTGGGATAGATGTATTTGTTTACATATCACCAGCATCTAGAGCAGTAAAGTTGTACAGTGTATATGTTTCACATAATGAGCTTGATTCTTGCAAGTAGTTTCTGCAGAAAGAAGTATCTTCAGAAATTAAATGCATTTACTTGGTAGGTGTGGCATTTGCTGGGCTTGAAGTAACCAGAGTGTTCAGTGGTCATACAATGCCAGGAATATCTGGCAGCAGTGCCTTTGCCCCAGGATTGCTTTATGATTCCCAGAAGGCCTGCAGGGCAAAGGGTATATGTGTCCTGCTCTTTGGCTCTGAGTATATTACTGCAGAAAAGCTAGGCCTATATGCTTTCCAATGAAGCCAGGCAAGCTGCCCTTTTCTGGAGCCTGCATAGCTCAGATAAACAAAGATTGGGCTCTGACAAGCTGACTTTGCCTTCTGGTCACCCCACAGACTCTGATGAGAAAGCCCTGCCTATTTCGGAGCTGGTGGACTTTGCATCTCAGGTGGCTGAGGGCATGTGCTACTTGGAATCTCAGAATTACATCCATCGAGACCTGGCTGCCAGGAACATCCTCGTGGGGGAGAACAGTATCTGCAAAGTAGGGGACTTTGGGCTGGCCAGGCTTATCAAGGTAGGACCCCTGGAGGGAGGTGGAGGCTGGGATCAGGGTATGGGGCTTTATCTCCCAAGCTTGGAGCTAGACCCAAGCATGGGCAAGATGGGTTCTTGATAGGATGATGACAGGCAACGGAATGGCTTCATCCATGCAGCCACAGCCTCATTCTTGCCACACTAGCCCAGCTTTGGGTACTTTGGACATAGCCACATATCTTGAACTTTTCTTATCTCTGCACTTTGCAGCTCTGCCCTTTCCCCATCCAAGCCCCCAGAATCCTAGGGAATTGGTGCTTCTGATGCCCAGGAACTAGCCATGGGCAAAACAGTATTGGTGGCAGCACCTCTGGCAGCAGCAGAGTGGTGTCAATGGGTTAGAAAGTGACGGGGCAGACAAATGTGCAGACGGCAGTCATCTCTAGCATCAGGGGCCCCACCTAATTGCATCCATCCTATTCCAGGAGGACATCTACCTTTCCCATGACCACAACATTCCCTACAAGTGGACGGCACCTGAGGCACTCTCCCGAGGTCATTATTCCATCAAATCTGATGTCTGGTCCTTTGGGGTTCTCCTCCATGAAATTTTCAGCAGGGGCCAGACACCCTATCCAGGTATTGCTCTGATATTGTCACATGGGCAGGCATTGAGGTGGAGTGGGGGGCAGGTCTTAGTGGCTTGCAGAGATAACGAGGTGCTTTCTATGGCCTCACCTAGACTTTGCCCTTGCTCCATTCCCTAAGTATCCAGGAGCATTGGTCATGTACTTGTACCCCATATTCTAGAGTCATACTGACCAGAGAGAGGCCAACAGCAGCAGTCACTCTGCTAGAAAATGCTCAGGGCATGGCGACCAACACTGTATTAAGAGTCAGAATCCAGGGAGGGGCCAAAGGCAGCTGGGTGTAGTTTCCAGGGAGTGGGGAGTGGACATCAGCCTCCTGGCCTTCTAACTTCTCTTCTCTCATGGGCCACAGGTATGTCCAACTATGAGGTGTTCCTGAAGGTGGACAGTGGCTATCGCATGCCCTGCCCCCTGGAGTGCCCAGTCAATGTGTACAAACTGATGCTCAGCTGTTGGAATCAGGACCCTCAGCAGAGACCTTGCTTCAAAGTCCTGTGTGAGAAGCTCTCAGGCTTCACCAGGTATGAGAACCTAGTCTGAGCTCCTCAGAGGTGACCAGGACCCACAGAAGAGGGGCCTCATGATTGTCCTGAACTTCTATCAAAGATGTCGTGATCATCCTCCAGTTTACTGAGGTGAAGGGCCAGGAAGCATACTATAAATATTCTACGTTGAAAAGGAAACAGTGAAGAGGCAGTCACAGTCCCTCCCTTCCTTCCTCATCCCAGAGGCAGGCCACAAACCCCAGGAGGCTACTCTCTGCTTACCCTCCCTTCTTCTGTGAAGATTTCATGTGACAGGTGTCCTGCCCTGTCCTCTTGGGAAGGTCTAGGCAACCATCCTTGTGGAGTTCCTGCCAGCTTATCACCTTCAAAGCATACCAGTCCTTTGCTCCTCTGCTTGACTGTCTGAAAAACACAGGTATCCTCACCTCTCAGCCACAGAAAACTCTGCTGAAAAAGTTTGCATGCTTTTCTTCCTAAGCAGCATCTTGCTGAAGGAATCTTACCTAAGAAGCTTAAGGCAGTGATGAAATGATGTTTTCCTCTTTGCAG
The DNA here is from genome assembly GCA_009823505.1 of Rhizomys pruinosus. Lineage (NCBI taxonomy): Eukaryota > Metazoa > Chordata > Mammalia > Rodentia > Spalacidae > Rhizomys > Rhizomys pruinosus. The sequence goes on from VZQC01011685.1 coordinate 390,656, forward strand.
TTTCTGGGGCCCAAAGGGGGGTGACTGAGACACCCACTCACCTGGAGCCTGCACAGGTTGAGGAAGGCTGAGCCAAGAAGAGGGGATTCTCACCAGGTGTGCCGAGGCAGCTCTCCCCTATCTGTGCCTATGGCTCTGTCCTCTCTGAAGTCAGAGTTAGCCTGGGCTTATGAGTCTTGTATACATTTGGTTTGGGGGCTCCAAGTCCTTTTTCTCCATAGACAGCTGTTTCTGTTCTGAGCCCCTGAGGCAGGAGATCCTCTTGGGAAGACGGCTGGCCTTGTGCTCTGCTCCATTCTCTATTCTCTCCTTTCTTTTCAGAGCTGAATTTCCGCAGATGGCTCTGGGCCAAGGCTACTTTCCCTGAGTGTCTCCTTCATTCTTTCCTTCAGTGAGTTTGAATCCATGTTCATCTCCCCTGCAGCCCAGCCATAATGTCTGATCTCTACCAGCTCCTCATGTACTTGACATTAGAGCTCTTGTTCTGAGGGAGTCAGAGTCTCCCAAAAGCACCCACCTGAGGCTGAAAGAAGTGGCATAATTCCCTCAGCAGATGTCTCCCACCTGTCTTCAGATGGACCTCTCATTACAGGTGAACATGTCCCAGTCCATGGCTATACTGCCTTGTGTAAAGCCAGAATTATCTTTTTAAAAAATTTTGTTGCCTTATTTATTGTGAGCACCAGTGGAGGTCAGAGGATAGCTTAAGGAAGTCTGTTCTCTCTTCCACCATGTGGGTCCTGGGATTGAACTCAGGTCTTCAGGCTTAGCAGTGAGGGCCTTAACCCACTGAACCATCTCACCAGTCCCCAAGCTATCATTTTTTTCTAATTTTTTTTTTGAGAATTTCATACATGAGTATTGTTTTTTGCATTATTCCATCCCTTCCAGTCCCCTCCAACTCCTCCCATATTGATCCCACTCACTCTCAGTTTCTTGTCCTCTTCTGCGATTACTGTTACATATTATATACTTAGAATATGTAACAATAAATGTATAAAAATGCATGGAGTCCCGTTAGTGGTGCTTATGTGTACCCGTGTTTAGGGCTGCCTACTTGGGATTAGATAATGTCTCAGGGAACAAGTACTTGGAGGAAACGGATTCTTCTCCTTCAGCATCCATTGACTGCCTGTAGCTCTTCATCTTGAGATGGGAACAGCATGAAATTTCTCCTATCCATAATGGCATGTGAACTGTTTTTGCATTATGCACATCTATCATACTATTGAGATTTCACTGGTGCAGCTTCCTTGTCATATCTAGAACGCATTAACTAGCGGCAGGTGTCTTGTTCCTCTGGCTCTTACATTCTGTCTGCCTCTCTTTCACAATGTTCCCTGAGCCTTAGGTGCAGAGGTTGCATTGCAAATGTATTGCTTAGGGCTGGGCACCTTAAATTCACTTATTCTCTGTATTTGACCAACTGTGGAACTTTTTTTTTTTTTTTTTCTTTTCGAGACAGGGTCTCCCTGTAGCCCCAGCTGTCCTGGAACTCTGTAGACCAGGCTGGCCTTGAACTCACAAAGATCCACCTCTGCCTCCTGAGTGCTAGGATTAAAGGTGTGCATCACCATGCCTGGCATAGGAACTTTTTAAGAGTCTCCATGTGTTGCAAAAAGAAGCTTCTTTGTTGAGTGGTGAGAAAAAGTACACTTTTCTGTAAACATAGATATTTAGAATATAAGAAATTATGTTGGTCTAGGGATGTGACAGAAATAGGTTCTTCAATAGGGTCTGAGATCTCTCCAGCCACATGGACTTGGCTCTGTTTACAGTACCATGCATGGACTCTATCCTGTTGGTGGGCCTTAAATACATCTAGACTGCTGTTGATTAGCCCCAAGATAAAAAATGCCACTACTACAGCAGTGAAGATAATTTGCTGGGCCAGTCATTGTGGTTTTTAGGCTTTGAAGCTGGGTAGGACCAATGATTTATTCTCTCCTTTGGCAGCTTGCATAGTATCTTCTGATGCTATGAGAGCTAGTCTCCCAGGAGGAGGCTTCCAGGTTAATTCCAGCTTATTTGTTCCAAGTCCTGTGTCCAAAGTATGTCAAGTCTTCAGCAACAGGGTCTTACTGTCAAGTTCTGGGAGGTAATCAAGGACCGTGGCAATAACCTGTATTATTTTTTAATCTCTTGGACTACCTTGACCTGTACAACTCAAAGGAAGGTTTTCCATGCTTGGCACTGATTTTTGTGACTTTTTTTATAGCCTTCAGCTATACACATGCACTCACATTTATATTTTATGTGTATTTTTTTCAGTAGGCTTATTAATACTACATTTCCCTTTGGCTTTTCACACCATACGAGCATTATTTAATCTCTCTTTCCCTTCTATCTCTCCTTATATAGCCAAACTATCTTTTTGAAATACAATTTTCAGGGATGTGACTGTTACCAGATAGGGGAAACATAGAAAAAGCATTTAGAAAATGAACATGTAAAAACTCCTTGAACTAAGTCTTTCACACAGACACTGGTAAAAAGCTTTGTCTCTCTGAGTAATTGGAACCTTTGATTTTTGTCAGAAATACAATTTGGGTAGAAAGCCAAGTGGACATAAACTCACTCAGGACTAAGTATTCTCAAATGAGGGGGGGGGGCTGGAGAGATGGCCTAGCGGTTAAGAGTGCTGACTGCTCTGGCAGAGGACCTGGGTTCGATCCCCAGCACCCATATGGCGGCTGAGAATTGTACATTCACACAGATAAAAAATAAAAATAAAAAAAATTAAATGAAAGCTGTGGGGTCTGGCTGTTCATCTATATGTGTGTTTGTTTTGTGTGTGAATAGTACTTCTCCACCTCCAGCAGGTATTACCAAATTAGCTTATAAAATCCTTTATAGTGCTGTTTACACTAGCTTAGTGTTCTAGTTTATCTTCCATTGCTGTGACAAAACACTCTGACACCAACTTGGGGAGGAAAGGGTTTATTCAGCTTACATCTCCTGGGTCACATTTCATCACTTAGGGAGCCCAAGGCAGGAACTCAGGGCAGGAACCTGGAGGCCATGGAGGACTGCTATTCACTGGCTTGCTCTCTACTGGCTTGCTCTCTGGCTCATGCCCAGCCTGCCTTCTTATACTGTCACTGCTCAACAATCAAGACAATACACCACAGATGTGGCCACAGGCCAATCCAATGGAGCCAATTCCCCAATAATATTAGATATATATTAAAAAGAAAAAAAACCTATGGCTGCCAGCTTTCCATGAAGGAAACCCTTGCAGGCTCCTTGTTAGAAACAAGGCCTTTGCTGGGCATGGTAGTGCATGCCTTTAACCTAGCACTTGGGAGGCAAAGGCAGGGAAGATCTCTGTGAGTTCAAGGCCGCCTGGTCTACAGAGTGGCAATGTTCGCAGGACAGCTGGGCACAAGGAGACCCTGTCCCTTCGAAAAGAACCAAAAAAAAAAAAAAAAAAAAAAAAAAAAAAAGGCCTTCATTGAACAATTTGTGCTCACTACAGACCCAAGCACACTTAGCTCCGCCATCCTATATAAAACAGGAGGCAGCCTGGCGTGGGTGGTGCACGCCTTTAACCTATCACTGGGAGGCAGAGCAGGCAGATCTTTGTGGGTAAGGGCCAGCATGGTCTACAAGGGGGAGTGTTCAAGGACAACTGGGGCTACAGGGAGACCCTGTAACTCAAAAAGACCAAAAAAAATAAAAAAAGTAAAGTCTTAAAAAAAAACAAACAGGAGGCCACAGCCAGATGTGGTGGTGCATGCCTTTACTCCTAGCACTCGGGAGGCAGAGGCAAGTGGATCTTTGTGAGTTCAGGGCCACCTGGTCTACAGAGCGAGGTTCCAGCAGCTGGGCTACAGGAACCACTGTCTCGAAAAGAACAAAAAACAAAAAACAAAACAAAAAACCATGAGGCCACAGGCAGATCAGTCTGAGCTCATATTATCTCAGCAATAATGCAGATGTTGAATTAATATCTATTTATGCAATCCTTTGAATAACTAAAAAGTTTTTAAGATTTGGTATAACTTTGTGGAGCTAAGAAGATGGCTCAGTTAAGAGTACTGGCTGCTCTTCCACAGGACACAGGTTCAATTCCCAGCACTCACATGGTGGCTAACTGTCCATAACTCCACTTGCAGGGGAATCCAACGCCCTCTTCTGCCTCCACAGGCATTGCATGACACAGGTGTACTTACACGCATGCAGGCAATATGCTCATACATATAAAATAAAAATAAATAATTTTTAAAAGATAGGAAAACTTGGGGCTGGAGGATGGCCTAGCAGTTAAGAGCGCGACCCGCTCTTACAGAGGACAAGGTTCGATCCCCAGAACTCACATGGCGCCAAGAACCAGTCTGAAACTCAGTTCCAGGAGAACTCCAATTTCAAGGAGAATCCGAAGACACCCTCTTCTGACCTCCGTGGCATTGCACGACACGGGTGCACAAACCGTGCGCAAACAGAACATTCATACACATACGGAAATAAATAAAATAAAATGGAAAAAATTGTAAAAAGAATAATGTGAAACTGGCTGGAGAGATGGCCTAGGGGTTTAAGAGCACGGACTGCTCTTTCAGAGGACCCGAGTTCATCCCCAGCACCCAATGGCAGAATCCGACCCCCTCTTCGGACCTCCAAGGCATTTCCGACATGTGCACCAACCTGCAATGCAGACAGTACATTCGACACGATGGAAAATAATAAAATTAAAAAAAAAAGATGGAAACTTGTAAGATGTCTCCCCGCTGCCCCAGTCTCTATTTTTAGACAGGAATTCTCTGTAGCTCCTGCTGGCCTGGAACTTGATATGTAGACAACGTAGATCAGGCTGGCCTCAATCTCACCTTCCTCTGCCTCATAATTGCTGGAATTAAAGGCATGTACCCCCACACCTGACTGTAAGATGGTGTTTTTTTTTTATTTTTATTTTATTTTTATTTTTATTGTTTATTTTAATTTTTATTTTATTTATTTATTATGTGTGGGGAAGTGTGTAAATTGTCCCATGGAGGTTTGTGCCCCGTGTTGTGCAAATGCCTCGGAGGCCAGAAAGGGCATCGGATTCCCTGGAACTGGAGTTCTCCGGATT
>VZQC01011685.1:405208-423215 GCA_009823505.1 Rhizomys pruinosus
CCGCGGCATTGCACGACACGGGTGCACAAACTTGCAGGCACACAGTACATTCATACACATACAGAAATAAATAAAATTAATAAAAAAAAAGTAAAAAAAAAAAAAAAAGAGCAGTTGGCGCTCTTAACTGCTAGGCCATCTCTTCAGCCCCTAAAGCCAATTTTTATTGAAGCTTTGTGAACTTCATACGAAATTTCCAATCAAATCTAGATTCGTGCCCCCTTCCTTGCCCCACACCCCACCAGAGCTCATGCATTCTGCCAAACATGTTTTTCATCTTTTTCTCAGTCACTTTTAAAATTTTTGATTCAGAAGTTTACTTTTTTGAGCAGAAGTTCACCATATCAGTCAGTTCTTTGACCCAGTCTTTGTTGTTGTTGTTGTTATTCTTTCCAGTTTGTATCACTCCAAAATATCAATATATGCATGCCACGCATGTATCATAGGTTTTAGCATCTTCAGCTTATGATTTTTTTTTATTAGGCTGAAAGATGTCATGTTTGAAGTCTCTTCCTTGGCAAGCCCAAACCACCATCAGTTCTGCCCTTGTGCTTCACACTGGGGTTTTCCCTTCCCATGGTCACCAAATGAGGTCCAGTAAGCACAGCGTCCTGTCTTAATGAGACCTCCAATTTTGTGGAATCAGTCAGATGCCAGGAGCCCTGGGTCTGGGCAGCATACTCTGGCCTACCTTTCCTTCACAGGCAGTCATCAGCCTTCTCCTTCCAGACACTAGGAGAACAATATGCCAGCTCTGTGCTCTGTTTTGCTCCTGTAACCAATAATGCTGGGCTAGCCTTCATGGGGACTCAGGGAGAAAAACCCCAAACTAGCCTGGGGCCCATGGGATGTGAGGGATACTCTTTTGTTTCCAATATCTCATAGAGGTTCTGGGTGTTCTATTTCTGTGTGTTTGTCACTCAGATTTGTTGAGGTCTACTCTGCGCATACATTGAGCAAGACATGGGAAACTAGACAAGAGGTGGCTAGTGGTTAAGAGCACTGTTTTCTCTTGCAGAGGACCCAGGTTGGGTTCCCGATGCTCATAGGTGGCTAATAGCCGTCCTTAACTTCAGTTCCAGGAAATCTGACCCCTCTTCTGGCCTCTGGAGGCATTGCATACACATGATGCACTTACATGCATGCAAAACACTCATGCACATAAAATAAAAATTAACTACTTACTCAATTAAAAAGGAGGTGGCACAGTGGAGGGGTTGGTTGAGAGGCCATCCGGGAGAGGTGTAATGGACAGTTTTATAGTGGCAGATGTGGGTAGGGCCACTGAGGATCACTGATAAGGCAGATTGGCCAGTCCACGTGCACTGGGAGGCTTGCTTCACTCCTGTGTATGCTGTGGGCTTTGACAGATCTGTAGCTCAAAGCTGAATCTTCCCCTGGACTCTAGGGTCTTGTCCCTCATCCCATCAACTCCTATGGCTGTTAGCTGTTTCTTCTAGTGAAATATTACCTCCAGAATGGAAGCAGGTAGGCTTGCAAAACCCAGAAAGTTACAGGAACTCACAAGAAGTGGCCACCACCCTCTTCTCCAGATTCTATAAGCAGTGAACAGTTGCTAGAGGCAAGGAGACTCTTCATTGGAATTGCATGCAAGCAGGGAACTCCAGTCATGTGGCTTTTGTGACTTGTCTTCCAGGCTGATGTGAGCTTTTTGGAGATGTCTGCTTGAGTCACCTATACTTCTGTAAGTAACCTTTTACTTATTATATTAGTTAATTTCCTCTTGCTGTGACAGACTACCTGAGAAAAGCAAGTTAAGGAAGAGCTTACTTTAGCTCACAGTTCCAGGTACAGTCCACCATGGTGGGAAGTCATGCAGTAGGAGCATGGGGCAGCTGGTTACCTTGTGTCTGTAGTTAGGAGGTAGAGAGGCATGAACACTGGTGTTTAGCTGTCTTTCTTTTAGTCAAGAATCCAGCCCATGGAATGCTGCTGCCCACATTTAGTGCTGTCCTCCCACTTAAGTTTGTAACCCCCCATAGACATACTCAGAGGTTTGTTTCCATGGTAATTCTAAATATCATCAAACTGACAATCAAGGTTAATCATCATAGCCAGGCTCACTTGGGTACAATCATCTTTTAGGTCTGTCATTGGTGTACTAGCTGGGGTGAATAGATGTTCATGTCTCCCTGACTAAAGCCATGTAACTCCTGAGGGATTCAGTCCAAGGCTAGAAAGGCTAGTCTGCGGAAAGAAGACTGCCAGGACCAGACAGCACAGAGCTTTGGAAGGAGTCCTTGAACAGCTTGCGCAGCATGAGATGGGGTCAGGGATTGGGATCCAAGCTGCCTGTCTGAGGTATGTGCTCTCTGCCATGATTTAGGGGTGGGAGGGCATGGTAGTTACTCAGCAGAAACATGGCTGGGTCAGATATGGATGGGTGCCACCCCTAGGTGGCCAGACGGTATGCATGGTACTGTCCCAGAGTGGGGTTGACAAGGAGGACAGCCAGGGGCTTAGGGCTTCCCAGAGAGGATAGGGCTGCCAGGGCTTCAGCAAGAAGAGGTCTGGGCTGAGGCTGGTTCTAGCCTTTTTACTGTTTCACCAGATGGGTTCTGTTGTGTGTCAGGCACAGGAGGTCTGCATGCAGAGGTGCATTCATTAGATAGGGAGTCCCTGCTCTTGGAATCTCAGGAGATAGCTGCCTGACATGTGCAAAAGTCCCTGAACTAGAAGGAACTATGGTACACTGGGCCAGGTGGAAGTCAGAGCCTGGTTCTGCTTCCTGTCTGGTACACAAAGGAGGCACCTTGCCCACTTCCTAGGTGTGGGTAGCTTGTAGTCACTGACTACCTCACAGTTGGTGCTGTCTAGCTTTGGGTCTGTGCATCTTCTCAGAGCTGGGCAGTTTGGGAGTAGTCTTTCTCCTGGATTGGTCGGGTCAGGATTGTTTTTGTTTTGTTTTGTTTTGTTTTGTTTTTGGTCTTTTCGAGACAGGGTCTCCCTGTAGCCCCAGCTGTCCTGGAACTCACTCTGTAGACCAGGCTGGCCTTGAACTCACAAAGATCTGCCTGCCTCTGCCTCCCAAGTGCTAGGATTAAAGGCGTGCGCCACCACGCCCAACGGTCAGGTCAGAATTGTATAGGTGGTGTGTTCACCTCACATCCAGGGTTCCCCTTACAGTATCCTCTTAGAATTTGGGGCACATGGTGTAGACTAGAGGTCAACACCCAGAAATGAGGCAAGGAGGGACCATGAGAGTCACCTACATTGGCCTCAGTGGCCTCCTCACTTGGATGGATGTGGCTGGGGGAGGCCTCAGTGGAGAAGCTGACAGTGGAGGCCTTCTGATGAACATCAGCTGGACAGCAAGGCAGTTCTATCTCTTCTAGGCAACCTTCAACTGTGCTGTAGGCCTGCCTGACCAGTCCACCTCATTCTCAGCCTTAGCTACCAGCACCTGTAGTCTGTAGTAGAGTCTCTCTGTCTCTCTTCTTCTTTCCCTCTTTCTTTCCCTCTCCCTTCTCTCCCTATTCCTCTCCTTCTCTCTCTTCTTCCTTCTCTCCCTCCCCACATTTCTTCTCTAAGATAAGGTCTCACTATGCTGCCCATTGGGTTCAAGCTGTCCTCCTGCCCTGGCCTACAAGTGCTGGGCCCAAGGCATGCACCACCACACCCAGATTTGGGTGTTCTTTCTTTTTAAAAATTATTTAAGGGGCTGGAGAGATGGCCTAGCGGTTAAGAGCACCGACCGCTCTTACAGAGGACCCGGGTTCGATCCCCAGTACCCACATGGCGGCCGAGAACCGTCTGAACTCCAATTCCAGGAGAACTCCAGTTCCAGGGGAATCCGACACCCTCTTCTGACCTCCACGGCATTGCACGACACGGGTGCACAAACCTACATGCAGACTCATACACATACAAAAATAAATAAAATTAAAAAAAATTATTTAAAAATTTTATTTTATTCTTTACATGTATGACATTTTGCCTGTATACATGTAAGTGTACCATGTGCATGCAATGCCTGGGAAGGCCAGAGAGAGGCACCAGACTCCCTGGAACTGGAGTTTTGAAGGGGTGTCATGTGGTGTTGGGAACTGAACCCAGGTCCTCTGCAAGAGTAGCCAGTAGTCTTAACTGCTAAGCCACCTCTCCAGCCCTATGGGGTGGTCTTTCTTTAGAGTGGAGAAATGTAAGCTGATGAGATGGTTCAGTGAGTAAAGGTACTTGCCAGGCAAGCCTAGTGACCTGAGTTTGATCCTTGGAACCCAGATAAAGGTAGATGGAGAGAACCAACTCTGCAAACACAAAGTTGTTTTCTGACAGCAACTCATACACTCTAGTACATGTGCCTACAGAAATCATCATTATATGTAAGCACACATACATATAAAATAAATAATATAATAATAATAAATTAAAAAAATAAACTGGAGAAGGGAAAGCCAGGAAGGAGGTAGGGATTGGGTAGTACCTCCCCATAGCAGGCCACAGGGACACATGTTGGTTAGTATAAGGAAAGGAGATAAGGGGTTTGGTCCTTAGCCAGCTTCTAGTCTCTAGGCAGACTGCTTCCTGTGACCTCAGGGTAGATAGTCCTTTCTTTTTTTTTTTTAATTTTATTTATTTTTTGTATGTGTATGAATGTACTGTCTGCATGTAGGTTTGTGCACCCGTGTCGTGCAATGCTGCGGAGGTCAGAAGAGGGTCTCGGATTCCCCTGGAACTGGAGTTCTCCTGGAATTGGAGTTGCATATGGTTCTTAGCCACCATGTGGGTGCTGGGGATCGAACCCAGGTCCTCTGTAAGAGCAGTAGGTGCTCTTAACCGCTAGGCTATCTCTCCAGCCCCAGGTAGTCCTTTCTTATCTTCTCTGAGGTGCTTAGTGAGGCTGGTTTATGTTATTGTCCTACTGAGGAGCTGCTGTCCTGTCCCAGGGTTGTGGCTCATTCTGGGAAGCCAGGTTCCAGAGCCCTAAGGCTTTTCCTCTCACTGGCTGCTTGATCTAGCGAACAGCTCTCAGCTTCTCCCATGAGTGTCCATGGGCAGAGGGGATGACTACCATCTGGAAAGGACAAGCAGGGACCACCAGCCCTCCTGCACTTGGCAAATTTGGAGTGTTTGAGGGCCTCAGCATCTGCAGGGATGGTCACTGGGCCAGGACATAGGTCCAGGGAAGGGACATGAACCTTGGTCTCCAGCTTTAGGAAATAGGGGTTGAAAATCTACATGTGTGGGAGACTATCACTGGTGTGCTTCACAGTCAGTGGTTGGGCCCAGGTTGCTACCTGGATGTGGTCTCTGCATGGATGACACTGGAGGACACATCTCAGGTGGCCCAAGAGGGTGATCGCCAAGGTTTCCCATAGGATGAAAGTCTGGGGCTCTGAGTCAACATTATAATGCCCACTTGCCACCTGCCACTCTTTCACAGTGGGGTGAATGATGGTCTCTTGAAAGAGGCACATGTATGCATAGGCCTGGCCATTGCTCAGTAATGAGGGGGCAGAGCTGTGGTTGCCACTTGTATTCTATTCCTGCTGTGGCCATTTGGGGTGGACATGGGAGTTCTGTTAAAGCCTGAGGACAGGAACAGCATCCTTAGGGTTCCCTGGTCTGCCCCCCCCCCCCGGGGGAATGCATTGGTTCAGCGTCTGCCTCTTTGCTGAGAGATTGGAAGACTCTTCATCCTCACAGGGAGCTGCTGACTGCCTGACTCTCTGGAAGGAGCTGGTGCCATTCAGATGATGTCACCATATTAGTAGACTAATATTTAATAAATCCTTACTATGTGAGTGGTACTTCTTTTTTATTTTTTAATTTTTTTTGGCATGTGTATGAATGTACTATCTGCATGTAGGTCTGTGTACTCGTGTCATGCAATGCTGTGGAGGTCAGAAGAGGGCGTCGAATTCCCTTGGAACTGGAGTTAAAGATGGTTTTCAGTCGCCATGTGGGTGCTGGGGATCGAACCCGGGTCCTCTGCAAGAGCAGTCGGCACTCTTTTTTTAAATTTTATTTATTTTTATGTGTATGAATGTACTGTCTGTATGTAGGTTTGTGCACCCATGTCGTGCAATGCCATGGAGGTCAGAAGAGGGTGTTGGATTCCCCTGGAACTGGAGTTAAAGACGGTTCTCAGCCGCCATGTGGGTGCTGGGGATCGAACCCAGGTCCTCTGCAAGAGCAGTCGACACTCTTTTTTTTAATTTTATTTATTTTTATGTGTATGAATGTACCGTCTGCATGTAGGTTTGTGCACCCGTGTTGTGCAATGCCACGGAGGTCAGAAGAGGGTGTCGGATTCCCCTGGAACTGGAGTTAAAGACGGTTCTCAGCCGCCATGTGGGTGCTGGGGATCAAACCTGGGTCCTCTGCAAGAGCAGTTGGTGCTCTTTTTTTTTTAATTTAATTAATTAATTAATTTATTTATTTTGTATGTGTATGAATGTACTGTCTGCATGTAGGTTTGTGCACCCATGTCCGTGCAATGCCCGCAAATGGTCAGAAGAAGGGTGTCGGATTCCCTGGAACTGGAGTTTCTCATGGAATTGGAGTTCCCAGACAGTTCGGCTCGGGCCGCCATGTGGGTGCGGGGATGAACCCGGGTCCTCTCCAAGAGCGGATCGGCCGCTCATATTTTTAAACCGCCGAGTCATCTCTCCCAGCCCATAGCAGTCGGTGCGTCTAAACCCGCTTAGGGCCATCTCTCCAGCCCCATGAGTGGTACTTTCTATTTTTTTATTTTTTTTTAAGTTAATAGTAACCAGGCTGGGCCTCTAAACTACCAGATCACTCCGCCATCTTTGCCTCCTTCAGCAAATTCTACTGGTAGGTGCCACCACTACTGGCAAGTGGTACTTCTTATGACCAGGTGAAGGGATAGGCATGGTCAACAACCTCTCAGTTCCTTATCTACCTGTCTATAAAGTGGGAAAGTATCTGTGATGGTTAATCCTATTAATACTGTGTGTCAACTTGACTGGACTATAAGGAACACATAAGAAAAAAGGGTCTTCGGATTGGGCTACCTCAACCAGGATGGCCCAACCCAATTGGGTGTTACCTTCTACCTTCTGCCGGCAGGCAGTAATTAAGGTCACGGGAGCGGGAGCTGGTCCCTTTTTATTCCCTGTGGCTTGCCTCTCTCACACTGGTGAGATTTTCTTGCTGCGGTTAAATCAACCTTTCGGATCCCATCGTGTACTGAGACCGGCAGATCTCCTGGAATTCATTTGGGCCTTCAGCACTGTTTTGGGACTACTGAGACATCCAAGCTTGCGGACTGAGCAGTTCCCCTGGATTCTCAACCTCTCCAGTTCGGCGCGGGTCGGCGCAACTGTTGAGCTCCGTCACGTGAAGCAAATCAATAAATTTTAATATAGTTATATATATTCATCCGGTTGCTGCTTCTGTTTTTCTTTAGAGAACCCTGATAATCAGATTTGGTACCAGAAGTGGTTCTAAGAGAAACAGAATTGAAAGGTTGAATTCATCTTTTGTGGGCTTGGTAGCCTCTGGATCCAGCTCTCCAACCCAATGAATCCTAGAGTTACTGAAGGCTCTCCTGGTGTCAGAAAGAGGAATGATAATCCTTGATACAGACTATTTGAACTAATCATGAAGATAGATCCATTTGAATCACCTAACACGCCTCTTGTGAGAAGCAAGGATTTTAGCGACTCTATATATAAAACGTTTGAGAAATTGTGGAAAAATCAGGAAAATGATGATGTTGCCTTGTTGCTCCTAGAATGTCTGTATAAACTGATAGAGAAAAATATGATGAGAAGCTCGGAGGCTAAAAATGGACCAGCTCCCGGGGATTCAAAACAAACAGTGTTAAAGGTTTCCCAAAGTGTGATCTGGAAGAGAATCTTCTCTCCAGCAGCCAAAGAGCTAAAGCAGCGGAAAATCAAGCTGGAGACCTTAATATAAAGAAAAGAACAAAAGATGAAGAAGGAACGGTTGGCTGATTTTCAATGCAAATTTAATTCCCAACCACGAAAAGTGTCAGCAGTAAATGAAAGCACTGGTGGGGAAAGGGTGGAACCCTGAAACTTGGGATGGAGAGGTGTTGGAGAACCAGGATGATGAGGATTTTGAACCAGCAGATTCTGAGGGATTTTCATTATCTGAGGAATTAATCTCCCCACCCTCAGCAAAGAATCCACACCCTGCAGATTCCCTCCTCCCAACCCTTGCCTGAGGAAAATAATCCATATCCCCCCCTCACTAGTTGGTAGCTGATGTACCATCAGGGCCCAACAATTAGATGCCGGGCCTCTAAACCTATAACCAGATTGAAGCAAGCAAGCCCCCTCAAGGTGAGATAGAAAGTTTGGTCCACGAGGAGGTGCGATATACCACTAAAGAAATTTATGAGTTTGCTGATTCATTCCGGCAGAAGCTTAATGAATATGTGTGGAAATGGATTTTTAAGGGTGTGGGATAATAATAAGGGTGGAAGGAATATAAACTTGGATCATACTGAGTTTATCTATATGAGCCCACTGAGGAGAGATTCTAGGTTTAACATTGGAAGCTCGAGCAGTTAAAAAGGTATTAAAAGTTTATTTGAATGGTTGGCTGATGTATGAATTAAAACATGGCCATACTAACAGTGAGTTAGAGATAGCCTGATATTCCTTGGCTTACGTCCCTTGATGCAGGCTTGTGAGGGTAAGGCAGATGGGCATGCGCGAGTGGATTCGAAGTGAAACCACATTCTCCACAATATGAGGACCCCGAGGACATGCCATTCACGCATTTCAAAGAAGCTCAGAAAAAGTACGAGAGAGAGACAAACAGCAAGAACATTTGAAGAGCATATTAGTGAGTTAGATATGAGACTCTATTTCTTTTGCCAGATCTTACAGTTAGAGGAGTTGTGGCTCGTTTGCATACATTAAATGTACATGTAATAGGGCTAACAGGACCTCAGGGTAGCGTCAGGTGGCAGCACTGAATCGCAGAAAGCCCAGATGAGCGTTGTTACCGTAATTATCATAATGGGTGGAAAAGGCAAAACAATACCTATAAGGGCATGACCCAAAATGATCTGTGGAACTGGCTAATTAATCATGGTGTTCCCAGGAACCAAATACATAAGAAGCCTACTAAGTTTTTTATTTGATCTGTATAAGCAGAAAAGCTCTAGAAACAAATGACAGGAAGTCAACATTTGATTTAAGAGTAGCGAAGCCCGCCCAGTTGACCGGTTTCCAGACTTGAAACAGTTCACAGAACCAGAACCCCCTTGAATTAAGGGGTGGCTCAGTTCCAGTGAGGAAGGACCTTGTCACAAAACCAAGAGTTATGGCTGGTTTGCCTTCCACCTGTCCCTTCCCCAGAAGGGATCACTGACCTTTTAACTAGGGTACTGTACACTGGGGAAAGGAAATAATCAGACTTTTCGAGGCCTGTTGGATATTGGTTCTGAGTTGACACTGATGCCAGGAGACCCTAAAAAAGCAGTGTGGCCCTCCAGTTAAAGTAGGGGCATATGGAGGTCAGGTGATAAATGGAGTTTTGGCTGAGGTCTGACTCACGGTGGGCCCCGTGGGTCCCAGAACGCAGCCCGTAGTTATTTCCCCAGTCCCAGAATGTAGAATTGGGATAGATATAATTAAAAATTGGCAGAATCCCCACAATTGGTTCCCTGACCTGTGGAGTGAGGGCTATAATGGTCGGAAAGGCCAAATTGAAACCATTGGTTTTGCCTCTACCAGGGAAATAGTGAACCAAAAATAGTATCTTATCCCTGGAGGGAGTGCAGAGATTAATGCCACTATCAAGGATTTGAAAGAGGCAGGAGTGGTGATTCCTACCACATCACCATTTAACTCTCCAATTTGGCCTGTGCAAAAAAGACAGATGGATCATGGAGAATTACATGTGACTAACAAAAACTCAACCAAGTAGTGACACCAAATGCAGCCAACTGTAGCAGATGTGGTGTCCTTACTCGAAGAGATTAATATGTCTCCTGGTACCTGGTATGCAGCTATTAATCTGGCCAATGCTTTCTTCTCAATACCGGTTCATAAGGACCACCAGAAGCAATGTGCTTTCAGCTGGCAAGGCCAACGTATACCTTTACTGTCTTACATCAGGGGTATGTTAACTCTCCAGCGTTGGGCCATAACTTACTTAGAAGAAAGGATCTTATCGCCTGACTCTTCCACAAAATAATCACACTGGTCCACTATATTGATTGATGGTTATGATTTATGTGAACCCCAGTATCAGGAGGTAATGCAGCTTAGTCTCGACTATTGATAACAATCGACAAGAGGGAATGGGAAATAAATCCAACTAAATTCAATGGCCATCTACCTCGGTGAAGTTTCTAGGAGGTTCAGTGGTGTGGAGCAGGCAGGACTTCTTTAAGGTAAATACTAAGTTGTTGCCACCTTGCCCCTCCCTCCACCGAGAAAGAAGCACAATGTTTGTTGGGCCTTTTTGGATTCTGGATTCAGCACATTCCTCATCTGGTGGGTTTGTTACTACGACCCATATATTAGGTGACTCAGAAGGCAGCAAACTTTGAGTGGGGGCTTGGAACAGGAAAAGGCTCTTCAACAGGTCCAGGCTTCAGTGCAGGCTGCTCTGCCCCTAGGGGCCATATGATTCAGCAGACCCAATGGTGCTTGAGGTATCAGTGGCAGATAGAGATGCTGCCTGGAGTCTGTGGCAGGCTCCCATAGGGGAATCACAGCGGAGGCCCTTGGGATTTGGAGCAAGGCTCTACATTCATCTGCAAACAACTATTCATTCTCCTTTTGAGAGACAGCTGTTAGCCTGCTATTGGGCCTTAGTCGAAACTGAACATTGACAATGGGCCACCAAGTAACCATGCAACCTGAGCTGCCCAGCATGAGCCACTGGGTGTAATCTGACCCACAAGACCATAAAGTAGGATGTGCACAGCAACAGTCCTTTGTCAAATGGAAGTGGTACATACGGAACAGGGCCCAGGCAGGCCCGGGGGCACAAGCAAGCTACATAAGAAGTTGCCCAAATGCCCTATGGTTCCCACTCCTGTTAAAATGTCTCCTGTGCTTTAAGCATGCACCTATGGCTGCATGGGGTGTGCCCTATGATCAGTTGACTGAGGAAGAGAAGACTAGGGGCCTGGTTTACTGATGGTGCTGCATGCTATGCAGGCACCACCCAGCGGTGGACAGCTGCAGCATTACAGCCAATTTCTGAAACAATCCTAAAGGACACTGGTGAAAGGAAAGTCTTCAGAGTGGGCAGAATTTCGGGCAGTGCACATGGTTGTGCATTTTGCCTGGAAGGAGAAATGGCAGAGGTTCGATTAAGATATACTGATTCTTGGGCTGTAGCCAATGGTTTTTCTGGATGGTCAGGGACTTGGACAGGACGCATGAGTGACACTGGAAAATTGGTGAGAACACCTTTGGGGCCGCCGTATGTGGCTACGCGCTCTCGCCTGGTCCACGGCATGTGAAGCTACTTGTAGTCTCACTGTTCCTGTCCTCCACCGGTGCTCTCCGCACGCGGCTGCCTTTTCCTCCTCCCGTAGCATCGCTTGCCTCCTTCTGTGGTCGTCCCCCTCTTCTCCCGCTACTCCCTGTGTTGCTCCCCTGGGCCCAGGCCCCCGTGGTCATCGTGAGCCGCGCGTGTCGGAGTTCTGCACCTGGGCGCCTCCACCGCATGCCTCCTCATCCCTCAGGCTGCTCTAGGCATACCGCTGCTGCCGCGTCCCGACTTTGCCACCGCCGCGCCCCCCCTTGCCTACCACCCGATATTGTGCTCTGCCCCCGGGGTGCCCGCGCCCGCCACACTGGTGGCAGGTTGACTTTATTGGACCACTTCCATCATGCAGGGGACAGCGTTTTGTTCTTACAGGAATAGATACTTATTTTGGTTATGGATTTGCCTTTCTGCATGTAATGCTTCTACCAAAACTACCATCCACGGACTTACTTAAGGCCTTATCCACTTTCATGGTATTCCTCACAGCAGCACTTCTGACCAAGGAACTCACGTCAAAACAGCCAAAGAAGTGTGACTGTGGGCCATGGTCATGGTATACACTGGTTTTACCATGTTCCCCACCACCCCAGAAGCAGCTGGCTTGATAGAATGATGGAATGGCCTCTTGAAGACACAGTTATACAGCGCCAATTAGGTAGCAATACCCTGGAGGGCGGGGCAAGGTTCTCCAGCAGCAGTATATGCTTGGAATCAGCGTCCACTATATGGTACTGTTTGTTTCTCCTATAGCCAGAATTATGGGTCCAGGAACCAAGGGGTGGAAGTGGGAATGATTCCACTCACTATCACCCCTAGTGACCAAGTAGGAAAATTTTTGCTTCCTGACCCACGAACCTTGCGTTCTGCTGGTCTAGATGTTTTGGCTCCAATGGGGGGAGTGGTTTTGCCAGGAGATACAGTACATGTTCCATTGAACTGGTAGTTAAGACTTCCCCTGGCCACTTCGGGCTTTACTGCCTTTAAGCCAACAGGCTAATGAAGGAATAACAGTAGTAGGAGGGGTGATTGATCCAGACAACCATGGGGAAATTGGACTTTTCTCCACAATGGGGGCAAAGAAGATTATGTCTGGAAGGCGGAGATGCTGTAGGGCGCCTTCTGGTGCTACCCTGTCCTATGATTAAGGTCAATGGGAAACTCCAACACCCAAACCAGACAGGACAAAATGGCCCAGACCCTTCAGGGATGAAGGTATGGTTCACTCCGCCAGGGAAAGAGCAAAGACCTGCAGAGGTGCTTTCTGATGGTGGAGGAAATACAGAATGGGTAGTAGAAGGTAGTTGTAAATATCAGCTGAAGCCATGAGACCAGTTGCAGAAATGTAGGCTTCTCCTCGACTATTAGCTTTCGTCCTATTTGGTTAAGAATGTCCTTGTCTCTATCTTTCTATCTATATCTATATATATATCTCTCTTGTCCTCTTCCTTGGCTCCTTGTGTCCCCTTTGCATAGTGCCCCTGCGATCTGTGTTAAGTGTTGTCCTCTTTCGGTTATAGCTACCTGCCGGCCTCAGGTTCTTCATCCCGGCCCTTCCCTTCCCACACTACCTCTAAGGATCTGCAAATGCTTTGCGATTGCAACATAGAGACTTATCAATCAACAATGTTCGGTGGACTTATGAACCAGTGCCACGTTTGCAATTGCCAGTTAAGCAGAGGCATATTTATTGGGTGTCAAGTTTGACAAGGGGTGGACCTTGTGATGGTTCAATAAAATCCCTGGGTGTCAGCTTGACTGGAGTAAGGAACAAATAGAGAAAAGGGTCTTGAGGGACCAAATCAAAAAACCCTGATCAACCCGGATGAACCCGGATGGCACACCTCAAATGTTGGTGTTACCTTCTGCTGGCATGCAGTATTTAAGGCCCCCAAAACGGCAAAAGCGGGGACTGGGTTCCTTTTTTTTTCCTTTTTTTGTTTTTTTCCTCCCTGGCATGGCAGGCTTGCGTTCTCTCATTCTGCCTGTGAGTTTTGTCTTGTTGGCGGTGATCAACCTTTTTTTCGGATACCCAAGCTGTACTCTGAGACTAGGGGCAAGATCTCCCGGGAATCATTCGGGCCCTTCAGAAACTAGACGGGGACTCCTGGACATACAGCCTTGCGATGAATCAGTATCCCTGGATTCCCGCCTCCCACTCCAGTTCGGGCGCATACGGTTGAGCCGCCGTCATGTAGGCAAATCAATAAATTGTATATAGTTTATATAGATTCACATCCTGTTTTCTTCTGTTTCTTTAGAGAATCCTTGACTAATACAGTATCTAATTCATGCAGGGGGCTGTTTTTGAAGTTAGGAAGTTTCATAGATTTATATATATATATATGTAGAGATACAACACACACAAGCACACACACTCAGGTCTATGATTGGCACGTGGTAGGTGCTCAATAGAAAATAGATATTGGGTGGAGAAGTAGTTCGATATGGAAAGTGCTTGCATGTTCAAAGCCCTGGGTTCAATATGTAGCAACAATCAACACACACTACATGCAAATACACAAACACTCAGACAACATTATATCTGTAATCATAACACTCAATAGGCTGAGGAAAATCACAGATCCGGCTTAGCGAGCCATAAATAATTAGAATCTTGTCCTTTTTGGTATTTTTTTTAGAGGTCTTCCGTTTTAGGAAATAATTATTTAGTAATGAGAAAAATATAGAGGAGTCCCAGCTGGCCCTGGAGGCTTGCTATGTAGACGCAAGGCTTCGCCTTGGAACTCACAGAGATCCTGCCTGCCTCTGCCCTCCCCAAGTGCTGGGATTGAACAAAAAACAAAAAAAAATAGCCAGGCATGGTGGCGCACACCTTTAAATTTTAGCACTTAGGGATCTCTGTGAGTTCAAGGCCAGCCTGTTCTACAGAGCGAGTTCCAGGCCAGCTGGGGCTGCGGGAAGACCCGGTTTTCAAAGAGACATAAAAAAAAAACAAACCCACAATATAGCTAATGTACTATCATAGTTCATAGGATTTCTTTTCCCTACTGGAAATAGCCCAACGTGTTTACTTTTTGGTTAAGCAAGGTATACAGTGGTAGAGAGTGCACCTGTGGATTCCCACCACTGAATTCTCAGTGAGTAAGTAGACTATTTCATATAGTACACTTTCAATAGATACTATGGAATAATTTAAAAGATTTCCCAGGGGCTGCTGGTGTGGTGGTAGCATGTGCTTTAAATATGCAGGACTTGGGAAGCCAGAGGCAGGCAGATTTTTGTGAGATTGAGGTTACCCTGGTCTATATGATGATGTGTTCCAGGCCTGCTGGAGCTACAAGGGAGACTTTGTCTCAAAAGACAAAAAAAATTCCAGGGCCAGGCTGTCTCAAAAAAAAAAAACTAACAAAACAAAAATCAAAGGGACTAAGATGGAAAACTCAGTGGGTACAGCCACATAAATGTGAGGACCAGAGTAAGGATCCCCAACATGTATTAAATGCCAGGTTTTGGAGTGGTGGCATGCACGTAACTCAGTGCTGAGGAGATGGTAGCCGTTATCCCTTGGACCCAGCTTAGTAGCTACACTGTCGTCAAAAATACACAGTGGAACAATCACAGAAGACACCCTACATCAACCCAATGCACCCACATGCACACACAAGAACACAAACACACACACAGACACACACGCACACACAACACCACATACACACACGCACACACCACACTAGAGGGGTGGGGAGGTGGCTGGGGAAGTCCTATTCTACAAGTCCTGTCCCCTAAATGCAAGAACCAACTTGAGCAACACTGTCCCAAGTGTCCACTTTAAGAGTGGACTCTGGATCCCTCCCTCCCTTCACTCCCTCCCCTCCCTCTCTTTTTCTTCTTTTCCTTCTCCTCCCCTTTTCCTTTCTTTTCTTCTTCTTCTGACAGAGTGTTTCAACATAGCCCCCAAGCTGGCCTCTACTTAAAGTTTAGCCAAGGATGACCTTAAATAATTCCTGAATCCTTCTAACTCTAACTGTGCCTCCATGAGTGCTGGGATTACAGGCATGTGCCACCACAATCCAGCCTAGTGCTCTGAGTTTCAAGCAAAGCCATTCAACAAGAAATGTTTATTCATCAGAAAGGCTGAACTTCAGGATAAAATCCAAAATTACTCAGCAGAAAAGAACCAGGAAAATCTCAGTTCACGTCTCAGGAAGTGACAAGCAGNTCTCTCATCTGGTGAGTTTGTCTTGCTGCTGTGATCAACCTTTCGGATCCCAGCGTGTACTGAGACTGGCAGATCTCCTGGAATCCATTCGGGCCTTCAGAACTAGACTGGGACTCCTGAGACATCCAGCCTTGCGGACTGAGCAGTTCCCTGGATTCCCGGCCTCTCCAGTTCGGCGCTACTGTTGAGCTCCGTCACGTGAGCAAATCAATAAATTGTATATAGTTATATATATTCATCCTGTTGCTTCTGTTTCTTTAGAGAATCCTGACTAATACAGTATCTAATTCATGCAGGGGGCTGTTTTTGAAGTTAGGAAGTTTCATATATTTATATATATATATATGTATATATACACACACACACACACACACTCAGGTCTATGATTGGCACGTGGTAGGTGCTCAATAGAAAATAGATATTGGGTGGAGAAGTAGTTCGATATGGAAGTGCTTGCCCAGTATGCACAAGCCCTGGGTTCAATATGTAGCAACAATAACAACACACACATACATGCAAATACACAAACACTCAGACAACATTATATCTGTAATCATAACACTCAAGAGGCTAAGGAAAATCACAAGATCCAGGCTAGCCTAGGCCATATCATTAGATCTTGTCCTTTTTTGGTATTTTTTAGACAGGGTCTCCGTTTAGTCCCAGCTGGCCTGGAGCTTGCTATGTAGACCAGGCTCGCCTTGAACTCACAGAGATCTGCCTGCCTCTGCCTCCCCAGTGCTGGGATTAAACAAAAAACAGCCAGGCATGGTGGCGCACACCTTTAATTTTAGCACTTAGGGATCTCTGTGAGTTCAAGGCCAGCCTGGTCTACAGAGCGAGTTCCAGGCCAGCTGGGGCTGCAGGGAGACCCTGTTTCGAAAAGACCATAAAAAAAAAACAAACCCCACAATAAGCTAGGTACTATCATAGTTCATAGGATTTCTTTTCCCTACTGGAAATAGCCCAACGTGTTTACTTTTTGGTTAAGCAAGGTATACAGTGGTAGAGAGTGCACCTGTGGATTCCCACCACTGAATTCTCAGTGAGTAAGTAGACTATTTCATATAGTACACTTTCAATAGATACTATGGAATAATTTAAAAGATTTCCAGGGGCTGCTGGGTGTGGTGGTACATGCCTTTAATGCCAGGACTTGGGAGCCAGAGGCAGGCAGATTTTTGTGAGATTGAGGTTACCCTGGTCTATATGATGATGTGTTCCAGGCCTGCTGGAGCTACAGGGAGACTTTGTCTCAAAAAGACAAAAAAAAATTTCCAGGGCCAGGCATGTCTCAAAAACAACAACAACAAAAAATTCCAGGGACTAAGATGACTCAGTGGGTACAGCCACATAAATGTGAGGACCAGAGTTTGGATCCCCAACATGTAAGTTAAATGCCAGGTTGGAGTGGTGGCCTGCCTGTAATCTCAGTGCTGAGGAGATGGAGACAGGGATCCTTGGACCAAGCTGAGTAGCTACACTGTCTCAAAATAAGGTGGGAGTAATCAAGAAAGACACCCTACATCAACATTTGGTTTCTTCAGGTGTGGGCACATGCTCAGGCACCTGGACACACAGACACACACGCACACACACACACAAACACACACGCACGCACACACACACAGAGGGGTGGGGAGTGGCTGGGGGAAGTCTACAAGTCCTGTCCCCTAAATGCAAGAACCAACTTGAGCAACACTGTCCCAAGTGTCCACTTTAGTGCTCTGGATTCCTTCCCTCCCTTCCTCCCTCCCTCCCTCTCTTCTTCAGTTCCTCCCCTTTCCTTTCTTTCTTCTTCTGAAACAGGGTTTCACATAGCCCAGGCTGGCCTCTAACTTACAGTGTAGCTAAGGATGACCTTAAATTCCTGATCCTTCTAACTGTGCCTCCTGAGTGCTGGGATTACAGGCATGTGCCACCACATCCAGCCTAGTGCTCTGAGTTTCAAGCAAAGCCATTCAACAAGAAATGTTTATTCATCAGAAAGGCTGAACTTCAGGATAAAATCCAAAATTACTCAGCAGAAAAGAACCAGGAAAATCTCAGTTCACGTCTCAGGAAGTGACAAGCAGCCAACAGCAACTTCAAGATAACACAGATGTTGGAATTTTCCTACAAAGACTTTAAAGCTGCCATTGTAAAAAATGCATCAACAAGCAACTGTGAACATTCATTCATATCAAATACTAGAGAATCAGTGTTGGACGAAATTCATTATCTATCCATTCATGACAAATTCTGTCCACAAAATAGAAAGAGAAAGGGGCTTCTTCAGTCTAGTGAGGCGTGTGGATTTTTTTTTAAATTTTATTTATTTTTATTTTATTCTTTTTTTTTTTTTTTTTTTTC